>JAUEJJ010000044.1:4671311-4695616 GCA_032164275.1 Synergus coniferae | reverse complement strand
ATAAAATAAAATAAAATAAAATAAAATTCATTGAAATTCCACTGTAAGTAGGGTGTTGTTCGGACACTACTATATTAGGGAAATTAGCCGAAAAATTAGCACTATTCCTACAAAATATAATGACGTTATTATTTGGAATAAAAATAAATGTGAAATGAAGCATGTTAAACATCTCTTCTTAAGCGTGAATTAGAGTTCTCTCTTTTTGTGGGAAAGGCAGGCAAGCTTTCCCGGGGTAGATCTCCCGAGGCATGAAAAATAGTCCCTTGAAATAATCCCCTGGGTAATAACTATTTCTACCTGAGTAACTCAGAAAATGTAGGACAAATAAACCATACGTTCCCACACTTTCTCTATTTGTACCCTCAATCAGTGCTTTGCTTATGCCCAGGTGACTTGACCACTCATACATATCTCACGGTTCCGGTATTTAATTAATGGCTGGGAAGAAATTCTCCGGGGAGACTTGCCAACTTCTGAGACAAAGACAAGGGACTCTAATTCTCGTTTGGGGAGACTTGACAGTTTTCGCCTGGAGACAGGAGACTCTACCCGGGTAGAAACGTGGCCCATATATGGACCTGGTTAGACCGTATAAATAGTATAGATTAGACGGACTAGAATCGACGACTCCCATTGAACTTACGTCTGCCCCAAAATTTTTCCACACGGGGAATTACCCTGAGTAGACTAGCTCACTCTTTGAAAGGCAAGAAACTCTCATTCACAACTGTAGAGAGATGTCCTAAGAGATTTTCCCTCGGATTTTTCAGCTTTTGCTCCGAGGCACAAAGACCTTTAATTTTATATATACATTTAACTATTTATAAAGCGAAATGATATTCCTGATATAATTACTTCAATATTATGCAGATCTGATTAAAACATGCATGTGTATAAGTTATCATATGTGCGTGGTCCATCAAATCCTCTCAGCTTACGCAGAAAGTTAATTGAACGTGTTCGTGCTTTATGTAAATTACATTAACAGGAGTAGCAAGCTCGATTCGTTGAATAAATATATACGAGATTGTTCTGTTGTCCATGACTTTACTGTGGAAATTACTACCCTGAAAGAGTGTTCTACTCAATTAACGAAACTATATATAATAATTATATTATATAACAATTAAGCAAGCACTTTCAGTTCACTTTTGCTCTTAGGTGTTTATTGGCTGACGATGGACACTCCAAATTTGAATTAGTTAAATTGGATTGGCTTATTAGTTAAAATTGACTAATGATTAGTGAAGCTTTATATTATTAATGTATTTATATTATGCAGACTGTAAACTGGTTTTTGTCTGGATTTGAAGTGGAATTTTAAGTCAAAACTTGTTCCAATCATGGTACCAGCGTTTCTTGCCGATGACCACGTGGTGTTAACTTGGAGAGTACAAGGATATTATAATTAAACACTGCCCTTTAATTTAAATTAAAGTGAAGCAACTAGCTAGATTGCATTGTGTTTTAAGAGAAGTACCTACAAAAGCTGCCTGTTATAAAATGTATTTAATTAATTCAAGAATTGCGATCTTAGAGAAAGATTAAAAGGATAACGGCGCGATCTCACGTTGGGCGAGAACTGGTTATTCAGCAACAAAAATGCGCACGCAACTCGTCAAATATCGATCCACCTGTCAAGCTATTTCGTCACATAAAGTGACTTTAGTCAAGACAAATTTGAATTAAAAATTGTGTCAATCTGAAGACTGGGAAAGTAAATCATATTTTTTGGTTCCTGTGTACAATAGTAGATATACACGTTTTTCTGCTTCGCACACCTGAACCAGACCTTCGTCAAAAGCTTAAGAACCCTAAAGGATATTTCAACATATTCTCAGATCCTTAAATATTTATTTGAACTCTGGGTCGAATTTTCGGGCTTGTCCGATCCGATTGAAGTCATTTCATTTCATTTTCATTTTTGAATGTGACATTTACATAAAAATAACAGACAGAACATATGTTTGAAAAGTTTTGTTTTTATTCCAGTCTATCTTTTACGATATATGCTCGACACACATATTGTGCAATGCTTATGTTTAGCAAATAGTACACGTATATGTTTGGTACGAGTAGCTACCGTGGAATCACTTCAGGTTGAAACAAGTTATTGTTGAGATCTCTATAAGTCTATTTTTCTGTTTCGAATTTCAATTTGAGTATATCATGATATTTTATAATATAATTTTAAAAATGAATATTAAGTTTCCACGCCGGGGAATCACGTGAGTTTTTTAAATCATTTAAATTACGTGTTGCATTTTGTCAATAAATTTAAGCCTACATATTAGGACTCTAAAAATGTTGATTTTTAAAACTAATCTATGTTTATTTTTATTTGGACCAGGATTTTTATTTGGGCGCGGAGTATCCGTGCAAATTAAGCTTTGAAATGTTCCCTTGCTGCGATGTGCATTTACTGCTGCGATCATGGATAGGGTCTCTCCTGGGATAGTTTGGACAATAATGGTCGAGCTGTGATTGGTGTTCAGAAATCACCAATCATGTGTCACCACTTTCCCACAAAAGTGAGACGGAAGTGACGCAATTTTAAATTGAAGCAATCTGATTGGCTTCAATTTCAACCTCCTACCGAGAATCTCGTTTCACTTTCGCCTCATTTTTGCGGAAAAAAAAAAAATATATATGTATATATTATCTACCCTATTGGCCAGAAAAAAAATACGTTCTAAAATAACTTCCGGGATGACGTTCTCATACTTTATAATTAAAGAATTCGATATATTTTAAAGATAATCGGGACACTTTTGACTTTTATGACTTTAATCTTGTAATTAATAACGGAGAACCTTTATGTAGTTTTCATAGCCATTCTTTATGAGTTCGCAATATCGCACCTAGGTTTTCATGCTTATTGCCATTTCCCGGAAAATATTGGAAGCCCTTGCTCATGAGGACCATAATCCCCAGTATTAAGAAGGTGCCATATAGAGTAGAATTAAGAAATTTCAGATTTCAACAAATGTTTATGCTAAAGATTAACTTTTACATCATACTTATTTTTAAACTCATGAAGTTTTATGATTATATATCTACAGTATAAAGCTCATATCTCGGGTTATCTATGCACCATGCAATCTTACGTTGCTCATTGGTTTTTCCATTCACGAAATTTGTTCTCCGCTGTGTACATATTTGTCGACTACAGGGAGAATACGTAATTATTTAGCCGAAAAGGTTTCCTGTTCATAATAACACGTTATTTCAGTTGATTTCATTTTTCAATTGTGAAAATTAGTTGTATCAAATTAAGCAATGCTGCAATCTTCATAATTAGTCACTATACATGTTCTACTTGCACGCTTTATTAATATTCATTAATTATTGCACTCTACTTTACTAACAATCATGTTGAAAAGAAATCAATGATCACAGTTATGTAACATTCATCATTACGTATTTACTACAGTTATTATTTTCCCTCGCCGTTTACATTGTTCTATTATTTTTTATACAAGAATATAAGCTTAGCTCAAATTCATTGTCAATTTTTTAAGAAACTCACACTAGTATTTTTCCTCTAAAAAACAACATATTTTATATTACAACTTTTATAGTGCAACTTCAAGTGTAGAACCTGATGCCTAATTTAAAATGGATTCGGTGATGATTTGGACTTAAATTGAATTTAATGAATTTGAATTTAATGGTATTCATATATTCATAATTCCTGAGAAAGTGTGTAACAAATTGTTATAACGCTGAAATGTAAATAGCTTGAATCTAGCACTTTTTGTAAATATGTACATATATAGTACTGTGGTATTTTCAAATCGGAATTAATTTGAAGTGATGAGATCTTTTTTCTGGCGTAATAGTGATCGAGCGGTTGAATAAATTAAATTCAATCGATTACAACGGAAAAGCTCGAAAAAGGTTGCAGTTGCCAAGCGAAGGTACCTCAGGGATGATGTTGGGTGACATTGCAAGTAATGTTAAGCCCGAACAACCTAGTAATGTTGCGCCAACAAATTGTACAACTGTTATCTACGCTTTACCGGAGGAGGATCGGGTAGTTGTTGGTTATCTCAATGAATGGATCAACGCTTATTCCTTTATATCAAGTAAGTATTTCAGGGTAATAAATGTACCAGCTACCAGCAACCGAAATTCGATTAAACTCAACTCCTACCTTGCCGGCGAACGTTCTTCAACCCCTTTATCGTTCCAAAGAGAAAACTGTTATACCCAAGCAATATTTTTAGATTATTTAATAATTTTTAAGTATTTTTATCTACGTCTATATATATGATGAAAATTTCAAGTCCTGATACAAAAAACCCGACACGGTTTGCAAAATTTCCGACTTTTCTGCATATTAGTTTGAAAAATTATTTAAGGAAAAGCAGTATATTGAATCTTTGGATGCAGAGTCAGATAAACCACGAAAAAACACAACTTTTCTGGTGAAAAACGGAATGGTTAAACTATACCAGAAAGTGTAGGAAAACTATATATTTTTATCGTGGGGGATGGGGTGGGGTAGTTCGCGCCCCTATTTCTCTCCAAGATCATTATCATATTACAAAACTTTTGACAATGCATTTTCCCTAATTGCTCATATGGTTAATCATTTTATGCGTGCCGCATCTTGATATTTAATTAATGAAATGGACCTAAGAAACATGCATGTCCGTAAGTCGTTTCACGAGTTTTTATAAGATTTTGTGCAGAAGTGCATGTTAGATTTTAGCTCAGATAATATCTGATATTATTCTTGTGTTATTATACGAAGCACGCAACCGACCAATATTTTTATATAAATTATAAGTTTATTATTGAATTTAAAAGCAAAAAATCTTAATAACCGAAACTTTAAAATCAATCTGTTACGCTACATTTTTACGTTTTTACATTTTTACATTTTTCTCCGACAGAAAATCAAGAAAAATTCTACCTCTACATCATTGTCTCAGTGACTGCTGGTGTTCTGCTATTTTTGGGATTAATAATTGGTCGTCTTCTCATCAGCCGACACAAAGCAAGAAGAGATGCAAAGTTTCATGCAAATAACGACAGTCTTCCTCCCAATGGGTTCGCTGATGACATTTCAGAAATTGATGCAGATATCGATCTTAGTACACCCATACCAGTTCCACTACAGGATACCAGGTATATTTTTTTCTAATACTTGTCAATCCCCCTTAAAATTTCTGAAATTTAACAAATTTTTATTTGAAGGTCCCCCAATTTTATAGAATTTCAAGTTGGAATTTTCAAATCTTGTAATTTCGTATATTAAATATTTAATAATTTTTTGTATTTTAAAGTATTTGTATTTTATACTGTAAGGACTCTATAACTATAAATTGAAATAATTTAAAAAGTTAAGAGTTGCAAAATTTTGAATCGGGCAAAATAAACTTATGTATTATCGTATTTCAGAATGCCAGAGACTCAATTAGCCGAGCGCTTACATGGCGACCGATATTATACCGACGCCAGGATACCACTGTCATCAGCATCCGGACATCATATACCAAGCTCCGGTATTCGTGTGGATTTAGGCAATCACATGGTGGGCACAGATAGTCTTCACACGATTTTGCGCAGTGAAACCCCCAGGGGATTCAACACCAAGAGTTACTACTACGGCTGACAAGAGGAACGGGTTGTCCCTCGCGAGGGACGACCCCCATCGTTAAGCCCAGTGCCGGAAGTGAGCACTCGGAAATATTGTTTTTAAGATCGTTCAATGATTTGGTGTTGTATATAAACAAATTTTGGATTCGAAGAAAATTTCTATTCTATCAACAATACCCGAAATACGAAAAAAATGCGCTTAGTCTTATATAAGCGTAAACTCGGAATCAGAATAAAAGTCCTTGACATGCATTTTCACTTGAGTTTTGTAGATTCTGGTGCAAGAAACTGGTGGGATCTGATACTTATTATTAAATTGATAATGGAAAAGTTCTTCTCATCATCTTCTTAAGCTAAAACTGGTACTTGGTTCCGTTTCTCTTTTTACCAAAATACTTTTTTAACTTTGGTGTTATATAAGATTGATTTGCATATATGGAATGTATGTTAATCAATGGAAAAATAGGACAATTTTTAGCGACTTGGACTCCGCTCAGTGGTCTAGTGTGAGTTTTTTTCTTTTTATGAAATTAGGAATTTTTATACATAGTTCTCTCGTCGCATCAGAAGGCAATTCGCCCCATTAGTAAAATTTCATATTGCATGGGAATTGTTAAACTTCCTTCGGTGATTATTATAGATATGTACATCAACCTGTATATAAAAGAAAATGCCGCCGTTGACACACAATGCGATGCCCTATATAAAACATCTCCATTTTTAAAAGTCATTCATTCTCTATTACGTCACGGAGAACAAAAATAAAAAAATAAAAAAGGAGATATCCATTAGATAAATTAACACTTTCATTATCTGTTTAATCTTTTGTTTTACTATTGAAGTAAGCATTTTCTGACTTTTGCACAAAGTTATTGTACAAAATTGATCCTTCATTGTTTTTTTCTTAAGAAAAATCTTCCTTTACGATATCGTCGCATCGCAATATCTTGGCTGTGAGATGATTTATCAAAAGCAACATTACATTTTTGACATGAGCTAAAATTCTCTTAATTTTAAATTGAAACATTGCGCGAATACTTCCAGAGTTTTCTAAAGATTGCGGGAATTTTTGCAAATGTAAAAAAGTTATCCACTAGGCTGTACTTGTTTAGCTGAATACTGTACTGACTGCTCATTCACTTGATATTCACAAGCATTATATTATATTCATCAATTTTTACCTTTATGGTTAATTCAACCCTTTATTTGCACTTTTTATAGAAACATTTTTATATTTGTTACTCAGCAGCTCATCATTTTATTCAATTTAATTCATCCTAGTTCACACTCTATTAAATCTGCAATTAAGTTTAAGAATGCTTTTATTTATTTGTCCAAACATATTGCGCATGTCTACTAGGTATATATACTAGTAAAAATAAGTAGGTAAGACTTGTACCAAAGATGCATAATTTAGAATCAATTATTGAAATGATACTGATATGTCTATTCTTGTTGATAAATTTTCAGCGGAGTGCCTGATATTTTGAAGGAGTGAGGTATATTAGGTGTACTATACTGTTAATTATTTTAAAAAAGAGGTAGTTTACATCCCAGTAAGTTTTACTACGCAATAGATTGTACTAAGCTTCGTAACCAATCGAGAGCGCTTCTACCCCTCTACATCTCCCCTTCCATTGGCTTCGCATCCAATCAGAAGCCAAGTGGAGGGGAAGAAATACTACCGATTAGATACAAAATATAGTAAGATTTACTGGGTAGCAAAACTTAGTGTGATATAAACTGCCCTCAAGTTTGGATGATCTACTTATTTCGACCACATTGTGAATCAGTTTTGTAATTTAAATTCTGTAAGACAACATACATTTTCTGTGTGCACATATTACACCTCCCCTTCGCATTTAATCATGTAAAATTTTATACGAAAATATTGAATATTGTCCACTTGACGTGATCAATTCTTTTGACATCGATGATAGTAGCCAGCGGATCTAGTGATATTGTTTAATAAACAGTGAATGGCAATCGTCAATAGCTTTAATAAAATCAATACTAATTTTAACTTAAATTTGTATTAGATAATTTCGATCTGAATATCGACTTGAAAAGAATCAGTCACGTCCAGTATATATACATCATTTTTATTAGATTGTTCCCTGCATTTATGAAATAATACTGTTAAAGATGTTGAGTCTTAAGACTAGTATATTACTTCTTATAGTGGGAAAAGGGTATAACAACTTTTTTAGGAATTTTTTTTCTACTTTTTAAGTACTTTTTAAAAATAATTTTTAATGTAAAAAAATTAATTATACGTTTCTTAAACATTTTCAAAACTCTTTTTTAGTTGCTATTTTTATATATAGTGTTATATTTTTTAAGTATAAGCACTGCACAGAATCCAAAAAGCATATTGTAAATAATCACAAATTAAAAAATATATTGTGTGTGGGACAATCTAACAAATATGGTGTGCATGTATCTAAGAGAATATTGTGTCATTAAGATTTCTATGTAAGTACTTAAATAGTTGTAAATATCTACTCTGTAAAGATGTATGAACTTTAAAATTAATCTTTGGATTCGCCAAAGGAGACTTTCCACTTATGAGTGCTTGTAAGTGCGCATAATGCAATCGTTAACTTGTAAAAATATATTCGAATTTGATACTAATTCGATATACATATAGTATACAATATTAGAACATTCTACTAAATACATATGCAGATATAACAATGTTTTAACCATGGAATGCATTTTTTATTCCTTTTAAAAGTTTCGAAAGATATATTAAAATATTTTATTAAATTACTTAAGAAACTTAGAACTGTCACTGGAACAACCGTTTATTGATAAATGCATTTTTAATCATAGAATTTACTGTAAAATTATTTCAAAAAACGTGTGCAGCAAATAAAAAACTTCAGTTATTCTTTGCATTTATTTCGTAATGAATTCCAACAATATCAATTTTGTTATAGAAACATTTATCTGCATTTTACATTTTCTTTTAACACATGATAATTCTACTATGTCTATTAATTTCTTACTTATTTATTGAAAATCCGATTCGATTATCAGAACAGGAGGTTCATTAATTACGTGAGGGCGTAACAAAATAAAGGCCATATCGTAATTTTTCTTATATGATGTTCATTGATCATAATTGTGTATTGATCATATTATCTTTTTCATTTTAATTCTTCTGTTGCTCACGTGATACTTGGACCGTCCCATAAAAACAACTCTGAAAAATTTCACTTTATACATATGTATACATAAAGACTGATAGTCAACCCGTAATTTTTAAGGACTTGATTAACGCTGCCAATAAAACTTGTTGCGTAAATCTCTTGATAAACCTTTATGTTTTGCGGTGAAAAACAGCCGACTGAAATAGTTTACAACACAGTTATACTTAATTTAAGAAATTAAAGAAAAGAAGCAACTTGAGTCAAATATTGATAAATGTATCTTTCTAGAGTTAATTATCTTTAAGAAGTCTGATTATTGCTGTACTAGAATAAACAATTAATACATTAGGAGGCAATCATCTCATGGATCTATGAAATAAAGGAAATATTAGAAATTACATTAGTGCTAAAGTAGCAATTATAATTTATGAGGGCGATAAGAGAGAGATTATTGGATTCCTTTCAAAAGTTTGAAAGACTTCAAACACAAATATAAAACAATATTGCATAGGTTCATGAGTGATAACATTCAAGTTAACGGCATGTTTTTTGAAATCTAATCAGAAAATTCTGATAAAAACTGCAAATTTAAAAATGCAAAATCAGTGGAAATAAATGAGAATTATGAAGCACAAAGGACGTACCATTTAATACTCATATCTCATTAATAGGTGTTATTACACAGAACGATATGTAAAGTATAGAAAATTAATCAATTGATTCGGCTCACGGCGATATATGTTACAATAATTATATCTTATATTATATAAGTAACTGTTGTTATATCATCAGATATAAATATAAGAATTGTAATAAAAAAACCAATGGAAGTGCTGAACTTTATTGAGAAACTTAACTATGTTAATTTTATTTTTTAGTCATGTCTCAACACATGCAGTGCCATTAATCATGTCTTTTATTTAAGAAAATATTCATCTGGACTACATATTTCACTTTTTTGTCCCAATTTTCATTTGACCGAAATCTGACATCAAATAAGATCGATAAAACAGTCACAGATGGTGCATCTCAGCCCCCATATTTTAGATTTTATGAAGATGTGTTGAGAAACGTCATCTGCAACTGCTCTATCGATCTCATATAGACAGCAGAGTGATGCTAGAAAATTTACAGGAAGTCGATTTAGTCCTCATTATTTTAATTCCTGTTTTATGACAGTATGGGTACCTCGTGCCTGCATTATAAGAAACAAAAATGACGTCAATGGTGCATATACTCTAGTAAAGAATTTTAGGATATTTTCAGTCATTTTAGGGAATTTCAAAGGATTTTGTTTAATTTTAAAGAATTTCAAGGTATTTCAAGGTATTTCCAAAAAGGTTCAAAAGGATGTTCAAAAGGAGCAATGTAAAAAGATTTTACTTCCGTACAAATGGAGGTAGATGAACCAGTTTTAGTGAAAAGTATTTATCATTTTGTAAACTTAAAACTGGAAAAATTAAATTTTCTCTTATAAAAGGAGCCTTCGAAAGACGTATTTCAAGAGAACAGGCAATTTTAATCAAATATACTTGAATAGACGTTCTCTGAAAGAACCTTTTGACGTCATATTAGAGATAAAATATCTGCAACCACTTTTGGCACGATACTTAACATAGAAATCTATTGACGTGTCAGTATTCAACTAACATATAGGATGATAGACAAAAGGATATGAGAAAAGATGAAGAAATATTCAATGTCTTTGTGTTATAAACGTTTGCTTACTTTAACAAATTGTCCTTTGCGTTGAAACTTTGGTGTCACTTATAAATTTTCATATATTAAAGCAAAAATAAATAAATAAAGCAAAAACTAGATTATTAGTAGCTATACTTGTTACACAATTTAGAAAAACACTTTTTATTCTTGCTTATTAATCTATTACATGTGAATGGTATTCAAGATTATACTGTTCGTGATAATGATTAAAAGCAGTGTACATACTGTATTTTATGATAACAATAGTCTCTTTCATGTACTTTTTTTTTCTAGAACTCCTGCATAGCTACTGAAGCTCTAAGCCTGAATTAGAATAAAACTTCTAATTGGTAGTTATTTACTAATTTTCGAAAAAGCTCAAGTACGTGAAATAACTGAACCTTTCCGAAACTTTTTCTTTGAATTATAACAACTATTTTTCTTTTGCATCGTTATAAAAGGTTGGCATTCGTTTAAGCTTCGGTAAACTCACCAATTACCTGCAATTGTGCAATTACTTCTAAAACTGGAAGTAAAAGCTCGATTCTTTGTTTAGTGCGCCTAGGGATTATTTTCTTACACATATAGAAGCTCATGAATTATGGAAAAAATCAACGAAGGTGTTTACTTAGTATACAGAGTATATAACGATCAGAAAAGAAATAACGAGCAGGAGCTTTGCTAGGTCAGTGATTCGTCTGAAGGAGCTATACGAACGCCGGGAAGTAAAATCACGTGAGATTGAAAATCGACAAATGTTAAGAAGCTCTGGTCGTTTTTTATATGTGGTCATAACGATAATTATAATTTTGAAGCAGGTCACTCGACCAAGGATTGATGGTCTAGCCATATCAGGGGCTTTACTACTGTCGGGAACAACTTTGACCTGAATCACTTATATTAGCTGGTAGTTACTGACCGCTACTTGCAAACCGTCATTCTCCGTGGCATACATCACCCATATTTATGTATAATGAATATAGAATGCCCATTTACCTGCAAAGTTAATGAATCATTATAATAATAATGATAAATTTATAAAAAATGCCTCTAAACAATACTGCCATGTCAGTTAACTACATGAACCTGAAGAATATCGATTTTCTCACCTTTCATGCGGTAACGGCGGTACTATTAAATTACTGATGTAGATATTTCAATAACGACTATAAGGGAACATTAATAAATGTCTCATATGGAAAATAGAAACAAAACTGTGGAAATTCCCATCAAAGAAGCAAATATATTGCGAAGTTGATTGTTGGAAAAGGAAAAGACAATCAATTTTTTATTGAGAAAAAAGTAAAAATGCGGAAATCAATTGTTATCATGTTATGATCGCCTTTTATTGCTAGTAGTATATCGTCATTTTTAAAAGTTTTATTTCATATTTTACCTTAATTAGGTTGTTAGTAAAGCCGAGTTTTGAAGTCTGCTTTTTTCTAGATAGGTGCATTCTATCTTGCTCGGCTTATATGAGAATATTGCACTAATTGCTACTACTTAGCATATACTTGGAGCAACGTCTTAGGATTAGTTTATAACACTGTTGCTCAAACTTCAAAATATTGTAGGAGTGACTTTACATAATTAGTTTAGTTTAAACTAAGCAGTGATGACCGAGTCACCGCTACAGAACTGAATATTTTTAAAAGTAACTTAAAAATGTATTCTCTGTTGAAATAAATGATATAAAGGACAAGCCGCCAATGGAAAATAGGCCAATGTTGAAGAGCTCTTTGCGAAATATAGGTGTCAAAAGGGAAAGGCACTCCCAATCGATCTTGCTGCTTCCAAGAGCTCATTCGTCCAGAATAATAAAATAAGTTATATAATAAGTCTGCTACACTTTTATTTCGAATCGTTTAGTGTACGTAATCCTTTTTGCTCACTCATAGAGAAAGCTTTTTAGTCGTATAATAATTTCAAATATTTTTAAAATTATTTCATTAAATCTTTCTCAGTTGATAAATGTTTAATACAATGATCCAAACAATTTTCCGCTTGTAAATAAATTGACGGTAGGGTTTATTTGCACTATTAATTTCCTAAAACTGACACAGGGATTTTTAAAAATATTTATTTTTATCATTTTTCTGCATTTTTATCATTTTTGAAAAATTGGTTTTTTGAGCTGTGATTTTTCAAATTATCATAATTCAAAACTGATAAAAGGAAGAGAAAAATTTTGTGCGTTGAGACGAATCGATTGACATATTTTTCTTATATTTTATTGAGGAATAAGAAAGTTATTGTCATTTGAATATTAAAAAATTAATTTTTCAGTTTTTCAATGTATCATAATTCAAAGTTGACGCAAAGAAAGAAAAGATTCTTTGCGTGACATTAATACGTTTTATTAAATTTTAACTATATTCTTCCTCTCTTTTCATCCATGAAATTTTCAAGATATTCGCTTAATCGTTCGGAAATTCAGGACGAGGAGACAGCCAAATTAATTCAGAAACGTGCAGGGTATAAAAAATTTTGTGAAATTTTCCTACGATTTTTTAGGGATTATTTCACAAATTTGTTTTGAAAAATGACTTTCACTAACTTTTTAGGGAATTGTCTCAAAAATTTTTCGATTTCTGAATTTTTTAATTTTAAAATCCATAAGTGACGTAGCGTTTTTTTGCGGAAATTAGCGTTCCAAAAATTTTAGGAAAAATTCCCAAAATTTTTTTTTACAGTTTATGTAAAGAAGTTGTAAAGGATTTAAATTTGAATCGATTACTAAAAACACGTCCCACAAGATCGTTAGTTCCCTTTAGAAATATATCTTCTTCAATAAAAATTTCCTAACGAGAGCAATATGAAAAAGATTTTTCAGAAATGAGCTTTACGCCAAGTGGATATTTTGAAAAGTCCTCGAATAACTTCTTTTCCAATGCAACGGTGCGACGGGGTAACCTTCTGTGTCGCTTTCGATCAATCCCTTCAAGGACTTCACCAGGCGGGAGTTCGCAAGTGAGATGGAAATTTATTAACACTAAATTGTATAGGGCGCTTCCTGTTTTTATAAAAAATGTTTAGAAGTCTATAAATGTCTAATGATTAATGAAGTGGAATGATTAAAATTGTAGAGCTATTGAGATAGGGATAGCAATAATTGAAGTACCATGATAATTTTTTAAAAACACCATATATCACTTTTATTATTAACCTGCAGCTTCGTGACGCTGCTCTTACAAAATCAGAAGTCTCGCAAAGTGTATATTATTTATGATACATTTATATGTTTCATTATATCTATCAACATTGTCATTATTAGTTAAAAATCCTTCACTTTCTCGGCGATAATATCGATTTAACTATTTTTTTTTCCTATTACAAATTTGAAATCACACGCGTGACAAGAAAACATTCACTTCATACCTTTTTGAGATTAAGGATTAGGATACGCTTCTGTTTGTTTCTGGAAACGCAGAAACATGAGAATGGTGATTCTTATCCATTGTAACTACAAAATTTCATTCACTTTGACCCTATCGCACTGTTTAACGTGAATCTATTTTTTTGCTAATGTTATGTCACATTAATCAATAAACTATTGCACTTGCGCAATTAAATGAAATAAAATAATTACCAATAAGGTGGAAGAATTCAATGTTTCATTAAAAATTATGTAGACGAATGTTGCATTCAGATTGAACGACCGAAAATGCAATGAGATTGAATAAATTTTAATTGTCATTGATCGAATGCACAATGAAGTGCAGTAGGTCGAAGAAATGTGACTTAATTACAATTTAATTTATAAACAAATTTAAAACTACTCAAATACATGTATTTATAACTCCTCTTATTTATTAATTAGGATAAATGAACGAAATTTAATTCAACAGATAATAAAATTATGTACGTGAGGCTTGAGCACATGTTAATATTAACCCATTTCACTTAAATTTAGTGATCATTTTTTTTGGTCATTCCAATAATAGGGGTGACTAATAATAAGGGGGTGAGACTAAGAAGAATCCAAAATAAAATAAAACTTCACCAAGAGTAAGTAAGGACCACCCTATTGAGCACACAACAAATTATAGATTATATCAAAGTGATAAAATGTTATAGAGCCTATAATCTCTTATTTTACAATAAAAAATTATAGTCTTAAAAATAGTAAATCGCTTAATTTTACTTTTGCAAATACGTAGCTCTGATAACTTTATATTCTATGTAAAGCTAGCTTCAAGTGAAGGAGGTTTTCAGTAGTCGAGGTCAGCGTGTAATCATCCAAATCATTTTAATTACTTTTTGAGTGACTTTTGGATATTTTCAGGAGTTACAAGTTTATTTATGAACAATCTGGATTCATAAAACATGCTTTAGGCTCGGTCAAAAATAATAAATATTTATTATTTATTATTGAAAATAATGTAGAGAATTCAATCTGTGACCAAAGGACTGAATGTCCTATTAAAACTCTAATATGTCGACTCGATGTTACCATCACTGTAGTTTCTAATAAAACCGCACCTTATCGCGTTCCAGATTGTTTGTAAGCGCACCCAGCTCTCTTTCCCACACTCCAATTTAGGCTAGACTACAATTAGGGTCAGGAATGTATGCAGTTCGCGAAATAAGACAGTTGGTACCTTGCAAAAAGTCAATGCTTATAAAGTTATTGAAAAAAATGTATTTATTCATTAATTTTGATGAGCATCACCTTTTAACAAGAGTTGCATAAATGTCTTTTTTCAACATGAAATGAAGGAATTTGAAACACTTTCTCTTTTTATGAGGCAATCATTCTTTGTTTATTTGAGTATTATTTATCGTTAGAGATTCGGTTTTGGATGCCAAAGCAAAGGACCAAACAAATTCTATTGACCTCACTGTTTCCAATTATTTAATTCAGTCAATCAAACACAAAAAGTTTAGAATATAACTTTCTTCTACGATTCATTAACCAAATCCCTAAATGAAAAAGTACCTTATCACACTATGACTGCATTAATTTTGTGTCTGTATGATTTTCATATTTATACAATTCTACGTCTTTTCTTCTCTCATCTATCACAATATCACAATATACATAATCTATATGACAGTCACTCACACGCGTTGCTAGTTTATAACTAGCTGTAATGTTTAGTTTTGCATTGTAACAGCTTTTTTACATTTTCATTCGAAAAGGTATTGCTTTTATTTTGTGATTAGTTCGTGGTAGTACCATCTTCTTTATTTTCAGTCATACGTACACGAGCAAAATGAAAGTTATGCAATGTGGTTTAATTACAATAATAATTAGATTATTTTACTTCAGAAATTTATGTGGTTAATTAATAATTTTCCCTGTGTATGAAATATGCGATGTCTGAACAAAGGTGCACAAAATTGTAATTATTAAACTATAATATGTGATTACTGAATTTATAATGAGTAGGGCGTCACTGTGATAATTAAAGTCAAAATATCAGCATAAATTTCAATTTTTCAGCATAAAATTCAATGAGAATTTTTTTGATATTTGGGGCACTGATATGTTAAATACTTTTTTTGCTACTGATTAGATTCAAATTGACCACTGACTCAAATTTAGGATTCTTAGCGAAATGTGTGTGGTATGTCTCAACCAAATAATTTTTTAAATAAGTCTAATTGACTTTGTACTTTTTATCTCTCATTTTCAAAGTGATTCTAAGTTTCTTTCTGCATTTCATTTTTTAAACCAATTCTAATATGTCAATATAATAACTATATATTGTAAAATGTATATAACAATAAACCTCTCAGAATATTTTTTTTCTTTTTTTATATATTTATATATTTATAAACTACTCTTTTAATTAAAAAAAAATATATTTTTTTTTTGGAAAATGTGAAGAATAATAAGTTTACTGACAGATAGGCCAACTGAAAGAGCGAATAACTTAGATATACTTTTTATGATATGATAAAAGACAAACATAATATCCATTTTTGAATAATGTGATGTGCATATCTCACGATAAATATTACATAATTTCAAAATAAATATCAATAATTTCAATAGTCTAATAAATTGCAATTTTGTCTACCATTTGTAGAGAATAATGCTGGGACTGGGGTTAATAAATCGTTATATCTCGCGAGTCTAGAAGACATAATCATATGACATAAATCATCGGATTTATGTCATATGATACCTTTCATCGGTATATTTGTCATTAAATATTCGACTGATAAAAATATATATGTACAAACAACTGCCTAAAGAACAAGTGAGGCATTCAGCAAGAGGGAATGTACATTAATATCATGTGTCAATAAAATATAAAATATATTCTAGACCTGTTATAATAGTACCAATAAAAGAATCAAGTAAAAGAAACATAATGGAATAAAAATTGTAATTATCGTGGGACTTATCACTAACTCATTGGTGTATATATATGACTTTGAAAGGTTTCTGCTCGATTACACCTGCTTGCACTGAACACTTCAGGCTTGTCATTGTCAGCGATTGACATAATAATGTTAGTTGTATTCGAAGTCATACATATAATATTATTCGAAACTCAACGACTTCAATAAGTACACTCAACCCTTTATATTTAGACCAGCTAAATATCAACATCGGGTTCACTGTTCAATATCTCTATAACATTTTTAATTTTTATATTTATGAACTTATAACTTTGGTATAGGTATGTCATCTAATCCACCGTATCACGTTATATTATCTCATACACTAATTTGCAATGTCCTTTTTTAATTCGCTCACATCACGCGAATATTGATTTTTTTCTTCGTTGGTCATCCTACATTATACTAAAATAGCACCTGCAATAATTCTCTTAACATTAAGTTTCTCTCAAAAGTCCTTCCATAACGAATTCCAGTGTAAACTAAGCACTAAACTGACAGCAATTCCTCTCGAGCGGAAAAAAAAATTCTTCACAAATTACCGAACTTTTATTATAAGGATAGTTTTTTCTTTTTAATACTCTTTACATTTTTGGTAAAAAGACCGCATTCCCTTTTCCGTAATTTAATTTGTTCCTCTCTGGAGAGAGAGTTTTGTATCTAGGCAAGTTCGGAAATTTGCCAGGAACAAGTTTTTCCAAGCGTCTTTTAAATTTAAATAGATCCAATTGCAACATATATATACAAGTTTGCCTAATGATTATCTTATATAAATTCTTAAGTGTGTCACTTTTTTGGATATTAAGCGCCTGGATAAACAAGTTAGAAAAAGAAGAACAAAATTGTCAAGTCTAAAGGACATTTTCAGACCAACATTTCTAACTTTTTTTAAATTGTTCATCCAACAACCTCGTATATCAAGCTTATCATTTAACTTCTGCTGTACGAACGCTAGATTTTGTCAGAGCCAGTCATAACATATATATGTATATTCATTTATTACGAATTGGCGTCACTGGTATGTACTTCTGACCACTTCTTTTTTTGTTTTAAGGTGAATATTTCACCGGTCCTCAACATTCGAAATCGGTACCGGGTCTTTGTGTTTTTTTGAATTCTGTTTATTCATAAGCATGTTTGGCTGAAATTCAATTGGCCATGCGCGGGTTTTGATTAGATACAAGCCTGGCAGTGCCTATTTATATGAATATTTGTTTTAATACGTGGTTATAGATACACGAATATCATTTCTACGCATACACCGATTTTGGTATGATCAATTCACTTATTTTGATTGATTTCGATTTTGAACAACTCAGAAAAACGCTGCTGCATTTTATTCCCGGAACATTTATTGCACATCAGATTAATTTCAGGATGATGGGTACTTCGAACTTAAACTATGATAAAAAAAATCAAATAAATAACGTTTGAAAGTATAAGTGAAATTTGTTGAAAACTTGTTTTGAACTTTTAATTTCGGCATTATATGGAAATGTAACATTATGCGCGAGCCTACAAATTGGTTGCATGATAGACAATATTATAGAGATATAATTGGGGCAGCCTTGCAACTAAAGTGAATGTGACACGCCAGTCTGGAAATCAAAATACGATTGAATTTAACTAATGTTTGAAATAAACTGAGTCCAATTGTTGAAGGGGTATTGTATGATCGGTAAAACAATGTTTTATGTTGATTGAAATGTTTTAAAAATGAAACAGGTATATAATGCACAATATAATAGTTATAATATTGTTTTAATTTATGTGGGACTTAAGGAGACCATTTATCATAACAAATAAAACAAGAGAAACAATTGGGAGCCGGCCAACTTGAGAATTTAAAGCTTTCACCATTTTTAAAACGATAACTCTCTTTAGGGATATCAAAGCACGTGCTTGTCGTTTAATTCAGTACATGTGCAACATAATTTTTCTATACTTTTTGAACATGGCGTGAGTACCAAGTACCCGTATTTATGATAATATATACTTTTATTTTCTACCGGAAACCATCTTATTCTGTTACAAACTTTAACGTTAAGTCGTGATTCAATATTCTTCTCGTAGAAGAGAAGACGTTAGATAGATCTAACATCTTCAGAGATTTTAAAAGTTCCACTATAGAAAGCACCCTCGAAATCAAAACGTCCGAGTCAAGTTTTCCGCTTTGTCAGAGTACAACAAAAGATTAATTTTCTGTGGTACTCTGAAACATAGAAAATGCTAGTTTCTAATTTCAAAGAGTACATATGTTAGTTATATATTATAAGAAGCATAAAAATCAATACTTCTGGTCCGGGTCAGTGATTTTATATTTGATAAGACTATATTTGTATTTTTCTTAGAAATATATTTCAAATGAGCACAATAAATGAAACTTATTAATTTTGATGCCGAATTCTCAAGAAATCAGGATTTTGACATATATTTAAGATTGAATTAATTAAAATTGATTACGTGAAATCTCTGATCTAAAAGGAGGTGATATACTTTTCAGCATGGCTGAATTCTCATTTGTCTTATCATCATCTTGTCATGAAACTCCAATTTTCGACCGTTTTGAGATAGTTGAGCCACGGTTTGGCAAGTTTCCACGCACGTGTCTACATAAACCCACCACATAATATGAGAGAATATTTTTTTACACATCAGATATGGTTCAATGAAAATGATGAACTATCCTCATCATATTGAAAATTTTTTTTACGCTCTGATAATCACAATGAGTTTGATGCAATTCTTTTTTTACGATATCCCAACAAATGTCTAATTCGACTTTCCTTGTGTGATTAGTATCTAAATATTATATTTGTGTAATTTAATTAACTTACATGATTTTTGGAAAAACTTAATAGTAGAATAATCATCAAATTCAGATTCTGAGAACTTTTCACGCCGAGGAAAAATGCTGAAAAAAGTATAATTAATGTAAAACTGTAAATAAATTCTAGAAACAATAATTTATGTATAAAGTAGCGATGTTCCGTTAAATTTTTTAATAGCGTAGAAAATTAATTTTGTTAAGTAGAATAGTTTGAAAGAAAGTTTCAACTGGTAGCTGGTAATATAATTACTTAATTTTACTAGAAAAAAATATATTGCAAGCTTATTTACGTTGTAAAATAGATATTATTCTTGAGCATCATAACTATTTTTTTTCTGTACAAGTTTTCTGTTTTATATAACAAAGAGTAACGTAGAATTAATTATTCTAATTAATCATTTTCACCACCATCCTGATTTTATAGTAATCTTGATATCTTATCTAAATCTAAAAAATTTAATATTCTGTAATAATGTCCGTAATGTGGCTCTAAAAAGAATGTTAAGTATAAAGTAGGCGTTTTCTATGTGGAAAACATTAGTCCTGCTTTTCGTTGTTTCATTTCATAATTATAGGAAAATCGAATTCCATTAGGCGAAATGTAGCATCGAAAGAATGTATACAGCACGCACAACGTGCTGATAGAAAATTTAATGTAGTCATTTAAAATTATGAACTTCACCTAATTATAACGATCCTTTTTTTCTTACTTCTTATCAACTACATATTTAGCGTTATTACTGTTCACTCGTGTAACAGTTTATCAATTACTTCGAGTCCATCTTAATCAAACTTTTTAAACTCTTCATATTTCGATAAGGAAATTCGCAGGTGCTTTGGACGTTTTCATTCGGTATTTCTATAATAATAAATGTATCAAACAATTTTCAACCTACTGTATATGATTTATAATGGAAATCCCCTGTTCTTGGTAAATAATCTACGTATGTATAAACAAACCCTTATTAAGTATAACTTACTCAAAAGTAATCCTACATTGTAAGGATTCAGATATAACAGTAAAGCTTTTTCATTTCTACTATACTATACTTATACAAACTCAAATTATTTCACGACCTTTACAAAAAATGCAATGACAAAAAGTAGACCTAAAAACAAAGTCGAATAGTTTTTTTCAAATTTTCTTAAAATTTTTTTTCTTTAATTTATTAGGGCTATCGGGGCTCTAATAGGGTTGCCCTATTTAAATTGGAGTTGATAAATAAGATTCTAATTTAGGCACTAATGGGAGACTAATCAGGTACTAGCTAGACTCTATTTTGAAAACCATTTAAAAAAATCAATTTTGATTCTTATTATATACTTTAAGATTTCTTCCGATTTTTGAGCTGTATCCTTTATAAAATTCGACTTTCAAAATTTGAAAACCTTTAAAGTCTGACAAGTGGAGTTCTGCTTAAAAACAACAATTATTTAGAAATTGAGTACCGAGACGCACATTTAAAATCTGGTTTCCTTGGAGCCGATAAATCACAAGCGACCTTTAAAAAAATTAGTGTTTGGGTCTACTAACTGCAATTGCACTTTCTTACGAAGGTGAAGAAGTAACCTTTATCGGAGTATAAATTTTAAATCTTCCGCAAAAGTTAATAAGAAAAACGTTCAATCTTACTGCTTTAAATTTTGAAAACATTCAAAGGTTTGACACCCTTTCAACTACAGAGAGCGCGACTTTGGATGTTTTCAATTTAGCAGAATTTCCAGGTCAATGAATACAGTTTGAGTTTTAAAAGCATTCAAAATATGAAAGCTCTCATACTAAAATATCGAAACTGTTTCCATTTTGATTATCGTATTTAAATATCTCCAATTTATCAAAATGGACATAAAACGGATTCATGTAAGTACTTTTGAAAACATAAACCTCTTATTTATAAAAATGTCAGTTTGGAAATCTAGCAAAATATCATCTTTGACCCTCAATGTATTTAATTTCTAATATAGTTCAAAGGTCGATACTCTAAGTTTAATTTATTCGCATTGTTAAACAAGATCACGTTGTAAACGTATGTTAAAAAAAATAGTGAAAATCCCTTTCGTTCATAAAGACATTGACAGTAGATTTTTCAAGTCATCGATAAAATACCTTGTAAAGTTGAAGACCGTCGTAAAGTCATTTGATCGTCGAGTTTAAAAATTTCTTGATTCGCTCAAGCTACCCAAGATACATATTACATTCATTGATTTGCATCGATGATCAGGGTCGCACTGAGACAAAAGAAGAAGGACGATGAATGGTAATGATAAATTAACATCAGAGTTCAATTTCTGGATCAAATGAGGTGGAAGGAAATCCAAGAAAATATCTCGAGAAATGAATAAAATGAATGGAGGTAGACAAAAGAGGGCGAGAAGACAAAGGAGGTAGTCCTGATTCTAGAGATCGGACTGCGAAGTAGCCAGGGTACTCTCGACGGTTTCCTCCCGCCGTCATAAGGGCTTGGTGACTTCACCACATTCACAGAGCGTTGGATGATGTCCCCTGCGATCCACTTGATTGCTTATAGACTGCTCACTGTAACCAAAAATTAAATCAATTTTTTAATAAAATAAATATTTATTAATTTAAAATACATTTTTTTAAGTCCTATAGGGTCTTATCGTCTAATAATTCCATTTAAGATTTTTTCACCTAAAAATAAATTGATTTTAAATAAATCAAGAATTGAGACAGTTTTTGACGTAGTTTTCTCTATTCTGTGGAAAAGCTGATGTATAATATTTTAACCCAAATTCTGGAGAATGCTTTTTATAAATACAGTGCCGATAAGCAAAAGAATGGAAAGCGGCAGAATTCTGATTACAAAAGAGTCCATTGTCAGGTGGATCGTCTACGTGGGCCACTACCACTACTATTGCTTCGTATTTACTCAGAAAGTAGATATGTATCCGTGTGTGTAAATCTCAAAAAAATTGCATATTCATACTCAAGCGTTTCATCGCGATAAGACGTTCGATAATTCTTTTGTGAGGTTGGGTCAAACATGAGGGAAACTCAAGGGGAGACTTTTAAAGGTGTTAACTTAGCAATATACGGAATATACCTCACTATAAGTTTTGTAATATCGTAAAGTGAAGTTACTAAGTAAATTTATTATAATTTCAATAAAACGTAATTTTTCATTTGTATGTCATGGGCAAGTTTTAGGAAAGTATTAGAAAGTCCTGTTTTAATTTCAACAAAAATTAAACGGCTCATACCGTTCAAAGGCCCCTTTCGTACAAAACTGGCAATCCAAATTTGTCATAACGGAGAACTTAATTATTCTAAGCTGAATATTAAAATAAAGCTTCAATAGAGCTGACCTTTTAGAAAAAAACCGAAAAAACTACGCGTGATCATTGATAATTTGGTTGAAAATGAGTGTCGTGACCGGTACCTTGCAAAACCTTTCAAGGTTTAACCCTGATGAGAGTCCTTTGCAATCACGCAAATGGTTTAAGCCACCCACACATGTACAATTATTATTATGAAGCTAGAAAACGCTCAATAAATGAATTGTGAGTGATATAATCCATATCCCGACAACATGAATTATTAAGCGATTTTATGGCCTATAGGGATATATTTGTATCAGTTTACCAAACTTTATTCTTTATTTATTATTATTCGTTTAATATTATTTATTTAACATTATTTATTTAATATTATTTATTTTAAAATAAAAGCTGACAGCTGCTATAGAAAAACAATTAAACTATAATATATTTGGCCCTTTTTCAGAAATATTATAAAGGCAGCTTTTGAATTCAATCCTATATGACCTACTACCATTCAGGACGTGAGAAAAATCAAATTATGGTCGGCGTTGGTCAATCGACATCCCGAGAATACCGAACCACGAGAATCGATAAAATCTCGCCATCTCAATTTTACAGAGTAACTGGTAGTAATCACGCGCTACGCGCGCGCAAGACTGTTCATTTTCATTTGAAAATAAGTCTGTTTTACAGTTTACATAAAGTACAGGCCAAAAGTTTGAATACACCTGTTTTTCAATGATCCTTCAAGTTCTCTTAAATTGAATTACATCATAGATTACATTTTTTATATGGAGGCTAGCTGATTGTTTGTATGGGATAAGTAGAAGCTAAATCAACGCTCTAAGTCCAAAAATAGTCACTAAACAGTCTAGTTGAAATCGATACTAATAGACAGACTACTAAAGAAATAAATATTGAAGCTTTGAATCGTTAAGATTGAAGTTAATCGTCGATTAGAACTATAGCTCTCTGTCTATAATGTAAACACACTTCGATCCCACGTTTATTGGAACAAATTGCAATTTGAATCTATTTAATGTACAAAAAATGCAACGAATATCATATCAGAAAAAATACAAACGAAAAAGAGGAAAAACGATACAGAAGAAAATACAATCAGTGTAGGAGAAAGGAAAGCAAAAAGCCTGGATCAAACCATGAAGAAAAATACATTACAAGTAGAAGAAAAGAAACCTGCACTGGACATTGTATTATTTCTTACAGAAACCCGCCTTCCAGTTTTGCCAGAGGAGGTGGCAGAGCAACCCCAACAACAATCTCTTGAAATCCCTTAAAATTCCTTGAAATTCCTTAAAATTACTTGAAATCGCTTCAAACACCTTCACAATCCCTAAAATAGTTTCAAATTT
>JAUEJJ010000044.1:4653534-4671211 GCA_032164275.1 Synergus coniferae | reverse complement strand
AGCAAGAGTGAGATACAAAAGTGTCTCTACTGAAAATGATACTGGCCATTGTCACCTTGTGTATCCCAAATGACATGATAAATCTGGTTTTCCATCGGGGCATCAATCTTTCGATACATCTCGCTATATTTAGATATACATTTAAGCGTTATAATAGGCAGATGATCAGTCTATAGGAGAAGATGAACCGAACGCTTCTGGTAATCAATTCAGGCCATCTTTCCTAAATCTCTTGCCAAACTGAGTACGATGTATTGTAAAATGAATTTACAATACTTGTCATGGAGATAATGAAAAATTGTAAAACATGTCTTCTGATCTTGTCAGGCTGTTGGGTAGCTTATTGTGAATGTTGCTGGCTGTTTCTTCTCCTATTGAATCCACTCCACCGTAAATTCCCTTTCAAGCTTTGGGATTACCAAAAAATACAAGATCAGAGGAAAAGTGCTGGTCTCTCTGACCCATCTCTCTCTCTCTCTTCTTTAAACTTCATCACGTCAGACAGTAACCGTATTTTGTCAACATGTTGTCTGATATCAAGCAGCTTTAAATTATTGATTGTTTGATGTCGACTCTTTAGTTTGCGTGCAAAACGGCGGACTTTACGTTATGTAATCAATCACACTCTGTGTACAAAGCATATTCTCTAGCCTCGTCTCTAGCCCAACGTGTTTTCTTGTTCAGTTGTTGCATACGGTTTTGGATCTTATGATCCTGTATGTTCTTATATTGATGGTAAAAACGTCAGTCTTCAATTAGGTCTTTCCCGAGGGTATAAACATCAACTCCTGTCAGATCTTTTGCAATAGACTTCATGCTTGACGGAAATTTTTATAAGATTTCCAAAAGGCTTCTTTATAAAATAAGTTTATAAAAGCTTCCAGTTGTTTTCCCGGCACTGCTGTATCATTCTGCAAAATCGAGTCCAAGAATATATCCAAGAATATACTTATAAGAATGTAGCGAGCATAGTTATCATGTATTCAATTTTTTTCATTATCTCACAATCTCGTAATGATTACTGACTGTCAGTAAACAGTTAGGGGACACCTATTTTTCGTGTGAATAATTTCTGTACGCATCAGCCTTGAATAAATATATATATATATTATATATATATATATATTTATTTATGACACGGTATTGATTATGACGAATGAGTAGCTTATGTGAAATTTTCACGATTTCGTGGTTGAAAACAGTAAGTTTTCAAAGTAATCTTATTCTTTAAAGTTCAATCGATACCATACAACCAGCACCTCTCATCTCCGAGCAATTCTATAGTTTACAAGACTATAGAACAAAGCTATTAACCCGCGACTGCACAATCATCGTTTAACTTTTGAAGTTCATTTGAACCTTGAATTCACCGATCAGCACATTTGTGACTTAGGATTCTATGGACTGTACCTAATTACATAATAAATTTTCGAAGAAGTTATTATAAATACAGTTATGCTGATAATAAATAAATGTTTTTAAATTCCTTCAATAAAATAAGTTGAAAGCTAAAAGTTTCGAATTTGCAATGATTCAACTGAAGCACATTTTGTTGAAAATGTTGCTCGTTTTCGCTCTGCAGCGATTCAATGGTTCAAATCCTATTAGACCATCGGTATATCATTTTGCTCTGAAATATGTAGTGGCACACGTACAAGTGAGAATATCGATATTTTTGTTGTGAAAGCTGGCCTGATACAAGCTGGTATTGTGCCGATACAAAAACGAAGGAAATCTTAATAAAATAGAGAAAAATATGTTTTCCTTCGGTTGTGTTCGAAAGATCTGGTAGTGTAATAACTCCAGTTCTATAAACGGCGGATTTTATTTACGCCTTTTTATCTATCTACGCTTTACGTACACTATATATCAAACAATAAAACATCCAACATATTCCTGATGCTACTCTTTTGAAAATTGAAACGCATTAAAATACTAAAGCCTATAAGAATATATTTCAAAAACAAATACTAAATTACTATATACACACATCTTGCAAGGTCATAATCGATTGCATTCATGTTTTACATTTATTATCACCTACTAAATTATATTGAAAGTTTGTTTGTTTGAACTAGATCTACTCACAACACACTAAATCAATATATTTCAAAGTTATACACGTATAAACATACGTTGGGGCAAAATTCACCAAATGTAGTTCTCTATAAATTTGCTTTCTCTCTAATTTTGAAAATTATTATTCTACTCGATATGTATTTAAAAGGACATCTCTTGACGAAAATTCAAATATTCGTGGGATATCTGCAGGACATTTAAGATATCCTAGGACCCAGAGACTATTCTTGAAATTGCGGGGTTTCGTTTTGCTCATACAATTTAAATTCAGCGATTTTATGTTCCACAATCAACACGTTGGCAACCAACAGTCCAAAAAAAGCGCGTGCAGTCGAAGAAAAGAAAAATAATCTATGTAACATTCTATCGGGACGGGAAGTCTCGGTTTTACGCAAGTGGTTTTGGAAAAGCTCCAAGCTACTATTAGCTGACAGAGGCAGTTTTTCCTTTTTTGGAATCTCGAGATTATAATCACTGTTTATAAAACATCATTCGTTCTAGCGTCTTATATAAAGGGTATAAGAGATTGCCAGAGCGTGATGAAATTGCGGCATTCTTTTTTCAGGATAGACAAACAGGAAACTAACTTATTTTGAAGGCACACTTTCAATATTATCCCCCCACTCCTATGAAATATGAAAAATTCCGAATTATCTTATTCGGAAAATTCGAGTACAGGAGTTTTGTGAGGGGTTGCTGTTAGATTTAAATTAGTGGGCGGCACTAAATCACATCGCGGCTTATTTATCGAAAACGCAGGCTGACATAGCATTGAATGAGATTTTAGTAAATTAATTAGATTTGCTATATAGGTATTTGAATCTACGCCAAATCTTGAATGCTCTAAATGTTTAATTAGTGAGATGTACCTAAAATGCAGGGCGTAAAGTACTCTGAGCAGAATTGCATAGAATTTACGAATAAAAAAGTTAATTACTTTACGTACATATAGTTCATAGAAAGTTTGCTTATGAAAATTCACCTTTGAATATGAATACTGAATATGAAGGTACCCCCTATTTCCTTTCAACTTCAAGCCGGAAATTACATTAGGCGAAGAAAACAATTACTCGAAAGAATTAAGATAACACTCTCCTAGAAGAGAAATTGTCTGTGATAAGGGTTGTAAAGTAATATTTTTCTTTCTTGTTTACAATTGCTTTTCCACGAAATTCCTGGACAATTCCTGCTTTTTTCTCGCTTATGAATATAAAGTCCCTCTTATGATAGAAACATCATACAATGCATAGTGAATATTTTTTTACTTCTTTTTTCTTGGTTCATTTACGGTAAGAAACTGCAAAGAATCAATGAAGGTCATGCCACTAGAGGACTAGATGATGTATTTACCTGAGATCGTTAGGCCTAGGTCTTCTCATACCCCTTGGGGGCTGTCTTGGCAGCGGTGCAGAGCACCTGCAATCACAATGCATAACGCAGAGGGCTACACTTGTCGCCAAGGTCACAACGAAAGGTGCAGCGAAGAAATGGATAATCGTTGCGACTTGTGCTTCACGATTATAGTCTGCCATCACTATACTTGAATTCACTCGACTATAATGACAAGGGAATTTTGCCCCCTCGTAGCCCAGTTCCCGAGTGAAGTTTCCACAATCCACCGTTGGTGGATATCCACAACCTTTGATATTCACCATGAGAACAGCTTCAATCCCATCAGTACTTGCTGCATAAATTCATTTCATCAAACACGTGTCCAATTTAAATGATTGCATCTATTCGTTTAGAAATCGAGGCTGAGTTGCGATAACATCATTGGATAATCATCGAAATTGCCTGACGAATATTATACGAATATAATATACGAATATTATTCTGGTTAAAATTGAAAAAGTTATGGAATTTTCAAATTTTTGGTGCTACCGTCGTGGTGGTGTTTTGTTGATCAGCTTTCCACGTTTGATGGCCAAGTTAAAAAAGTACTTAAAAAATCAGGTAAAGGGGGCGAACTTAAATAAGAAACGTTTTCAGTTTTAGCCAGCAAACGTCCAAATTTGGCCAATAAATATCAACAAACGTCTGAAGGGCGGCTAGCTGTCCGCAAATTCCGAACAAATAGATGCATGAACGCTACGAGTTTAATTAACTAGAAATTTCCTCTCAAATGAAGCGTAGAGGTTCTAATGCACACTATAAATTAATTAGGCTCTTATATCATCGACACTGCCTACTAAAAAACAATGCTTCTTGGAATTAGTAAACAAATCCTGCAATATTATTCTCTTATTTATAAGAAAATGATATTATAAGCTTATTTCTATCTATAAAATACAAAATGGTTCATTAAAAAAATAATTCAATTTCAAATCACTGGATAATATCTGACGCTATTGACTGATATGAAATTATATATGTAGAATACACTATTGTCACCATACGAAGCGATGATTTTCAGCAAAATTTGAATTTCAAATTTGCGCAAAAAATTCTGAAGTTATTTGAAAGTGACCCATTTATCATTGGGATTTGTTGGTACAGCCAGGAGGATGAAATGCTATTCTTTTCACAAAAAGTTGCAAATTTCTTTATCTTTAATCGAAAAAACGAGTCATAAGATTTTTATGAAATGAATTGGTTATAAAAATATCTATAAAAAAAGTTCCGATATTATTGAACAGTACGTGTATTAAAGGTTTTTCCTTATGAAAGAGCAGGAAGAAGTACAAAGAGCATGTTGCGACAAATTGCAAATATGTCTGCATATTGACTTGGCACAAGTGGTGGCAAATGGATATGTAGATATCTCTCACAAAGTCAGCATTTGCCTACGTATATGTTCACTAAACATTTTTTAAATACACTAACATCATTTCTCAATTTAGAGATAATTAGAAAAAAGTTACAATAGTCAACAACATTAATCTTTAATATCCAATTACTGAGAAAAGTAGGTTTAAGTCGCAAAAAGTAAAAAAGTAATAAGAAAGTTCCTAAGCTGATATTAACTTTAAAAATTCACTTTAAACTGAGAAATTGCACGATATTACAAAAAGGAAGCCCCATAAAATTTGATTTATCTACTATAAGTTCACTTTCCTTGTACATTAATATTCTAAATATTTTCCTCAAAGCCAAAGGGTCTTTGTGAGAAGAAAGTCAATATTCATTTAATTTTGGTTTTTTTTTTAGAAAAGAGTCTCAAAGATAAGAGCCATTCTAATTTATATGTCATAGCCATTTAGTGGTGGTGTCATTAATGGTATTAAGAAGTTTTTTAGATTCTCCAGAGTATTTTTAAAAGTCCCATATACCTTTTGTAGGTTTTTCAGTCTCTTTATAGCGGCAACCCACAATTATTACACTAAGCGGCTATGACATAATCACATTAAAACCTGATGAGAGGACTTTCTATTATTTGTTATTATTCTTCCTAACTTCCTTGGTAACAGTTTCGGATAGGAATTCAGTCCGGCTTATTTGCTATTTCGAATTTACCCAAACCTATTCGAAGTGTTCAACCTTCGAAGATTGAACTTAATTGAACTTGAAAAGCTCGAATTAAATAGGATAGAGATTTTGGAATGATTCGTAATATGTCGGATTGAATTGCTATTGGAAACTTTTACCAGGATTGGATACCGTGTTTGACATACACATCATTGAGGTGGTAGAAGGTGTCGCGATGGTAGTGGTAGTAGTAGAAGGGTTGATTTCGGTTTCGTTCGTAGTACTTGAATTCGACAATGGAGTATAAGTGACGTATATATGAGTACACCTATAGACGTCACTTGTGCAACCTTCTCTACAAGAACTCCAAGTACAATTGAACAATCCAGCAAGGTCTTCTCTTCTTGAAGTTGTACAGATGACTGGTTCGGGAGAGAAGTCAGCGGCCAAGGTACTGATTGCTGGATCCACGTAAAGCGGAAGCAAGAAAAGCAAAGCCGCACCGCCGGAAGTGGCAACCAAGGCTAGGGCGGAAGTTGCGTAAAAATTGAACCGCTGACGAAAAGTACGTCGTGGCGGTCGACGCCGCGACGCGCCGAACCCGAGTTCCAGCAGTTTGCGACGACGTTGTTCCTGATCTTTGGAGTCGTATGTCTCTTGATTATTCTGACACTGACTGCAACTAGCGTCTAACAAGAGCTCAGAACTGCTCCCGCGCATTCCCACTGGAGACACTTGATGTTGGTGTGTCAGAATACAATGGATACACCTTCTAGGACTTAAACGATGAACAGATGACTGATCAAGTTCTCCCTGACTTGTGACATCAGAGACTATCCGCTTTCGGCAAAATTCGGCTTTGGTTAACATCGAGCATTATTTTTATCAAACAAACAATGATTCCAGAAGTAGATGAACAAGTTTAACATAATTTTCCTCCTTAAGATCATAACTGTTGCTTGATCCATATGTACTTGATTCCTTATCCACACATTATTTTAACAGCTTAACTTAACAGCTTAACACATTGTACTTGGACGATTGATAGAAGATAGTAGTGGCTATTTATCTGGAATATATTTTTTGATTTTATTTTATTGTCTCCTGGCTATTAAAGTTATCGGTTTGTGCTGGAAGCATTAAAGACAACGTACAATCTGTTGCGTCTCTTTTCTTTTATCTTTTTTCTTTTACACAACCATTCTGCATGAAACTCCTATAAAGTTATAATCACATGTATTTAAAAACTTTTCTTTCGTGAGACAATTTCATTGTCTATTCATTGTCTTCCTAAATGGAATCATCCAATATGCCTGTTTCCGTTAGTGCCCTTTAAATAGATAATCACTACTTAACTTGACTTAAATTCACTTCCACTTGAATTTTGAGCTTCTAATTACATGTAAAACTTTTTGAAAGTGTTGGCAATGTACACGATGAAGTAGGCCCTCGTAAGAAAATGAACTACGAAAATTACTCGCTGCTAATCATTGGCAGAGAGAGTAGCTTTTGACGTAGACGATTATCGAACAATTAAATTCATTTAATCAATTTTTGATTAACAGATAGACCGTTTCGAAGACCAGCTCCAGATATTTGAAATGATTTAATTAATTACAAAAGCATTTATGCTTCGCATCCTTTTTTTTGATAAAATAGGCTCCTTTTGACTTTTACATCCCTCTATCCTGTCCATTCTTTTGATTTCAGAAAATATCAACAGCATCCAGTCTACACTCAGGAAGCGAATCAATTTGTAGAGGCATTCAATGATTATTCTAAACTAAAAAAAAATAAATACACTAATATTTTCTTTAGCTATTTAAATGTAAATCTTTTCTCCAATTCCTTCAATTTCCACAACAAGTGCTCTGGCTTAAAACTGTCCAATTGATTATTGCATCGAAATTCACAGATTCTTGAATCCTTTGAATTTTCTAAGACTCTTGATTGACTACTACCAGTCGTCAGCCTAGACTATAGAAAATAAACGCCATAAATGACACTCTGCTAAGATACATTAAGATGATAATGATTAGGCGGAAATAAATGGTGACCGAATGGACCGGCGATTTCGGGACATGGTTTGGGATGTTATACTGATTCAATGAGTCGTGAAGCCATCGACTCGTCGCGGACCGCGAGTTAAAACGCGACTGGCGACTGTCGCCACTGTCTCTCCTTTCTTGGAAGCTACCCCGATAGGGCGGGGTTCCTGGAACGCGTGCGCCACAATCCCCACCTGGATCTGATAACCTCTTGTTTACGCTCTTGAGCGTCGAAAGTCACCATACTCTCGTGCGGTCCTATTATCATCTTTTAATTACGTCCCATAATTAAGCCAATTTCTCGTCCTTGTACTCGCTTAATACAGGACGCTCTTCTTCTACCTACTGCCAATGAGTTAAAATGAATTATACAAGTGATATACACCAATCCACGAAGTTTAGCAGGGCTCTTCACCTCTTATTATTTATATTAACTTCCTTTTTGACTCTCAGCTTCATAATCATTTTCTTGGCGCTCTTCCTAATTGAACAAAATTACCTGTGCTTCATAACGTTAGAGTTGGTACAGAATTTCGATTTCAAAACTCCAGCCATTTCCCATAATAATTTTCTTAAAATGCTAGACCTGGTACAACTCCTATTCTAGAATAATATTGGACTTTTCAAGCCGTCAACATAAATTCAGAGTATATAATTTCATTAATTTTATTTTTAACACATTTTTAACATTTCCAGATGATTTTAATGCTTTTCTAGTCTAAAATAATCGCCAGGAAGAGAAAATATTAGAAAATGACCTCATAGGGTAATAAAATTGATATATATATATATATATATATATATATATATATATATGCGAAAGATATACTTTAATGCGAGTATTATACTTTTAAACGATGTATTTAAAACTAAGTTTTCTTACTCTGAGCTTATGTAGAAAAAGACTAAAGATACCATTTTTTTATATTAGGAAATTAAGTTATAAAAATAAGTATGTACCTATATTATATAGTTTTAGACAGTCTTCTTCAACAAACGAGTCTTTAAGACGATATCGGATTCCAGATTATCCATGGAAATAAATTCCTTATTCCCACAACCAACAACTGGACATCTGTAAAAGAAGTGGATTTATTTTAAACACTTAAAACAAAATTTGCTTTAATCAAACTAAATGTATTATCGATAATTGATATGATAAAATTACCTTGTTCTACAGTTGAGTTTCAACATATCGTTGACGCTTTCACGATCATAGACGTGACCACATGTTTTATTTTTCATTGGGTCAGTCATTCTTCGTTTGGTGAAAGGATCAATCACATTTACTGTGTCCTGTGTAAATTGTAAGTCGTCGTCATCGTCTCTTGTAGGCTCTGGGTCACGTGCATTCTCTGTATCTGTAATTTATAAATTTATTGTATGTACAACTGCATGAAATATGCTTTTCCTTACCTTTTAATAAATCTTTAATTTGACGATTAAATTCCACAAGATTTTTGTCTTTTGAAACATCTGGATTAATTCTGTCCATTTCTTTTTTATATTCCTGTGGATACAATAGAAAAATGTGTTTTATGGAACGTAAGCTTATAAATATCTCTATTGTTCATTTCCAATAGAAAAAACTTATTAAAGATATATTTACCTCTAAAATATCCTCGAAGTTCAGATTATTGTCATTAGAACTGTACAATTCTGTGATCTTTTCAATAACTTCATTAGCTTTATTCAATTTTGCATTGATGAAACAGTTCCTTTCTACGATGGCTTTCAATTCTTCTATCATCTTTTTTTGCTCTTCTCCATCTACATAAAAGTAAGGTTTTTAAAATATTACAAATTACATTGAATTATAAACTTCAATAAAAAATTCTACTTGCAAACATAACCTAATAAACACTTCATACAGAGGATACCGAGGCCCTCACCGGTTATCATAAAGAGTGTTTATTATACATTTACTATAGATAATTTATAGAAAATATCTATAACCATAATATCAATGAAAGTAAATCAAATTACCGTAATATAAAAAGATGTTTGCCGCTGTTTTGGAAAAACTTTCCTGGACTTGGTCGGATAATTTTTGAAGAGAACTCATTGTGCTCTTCAGAAACTTATATAATAGAGAATATCTTCTAAAGGAAGGCCGCAATTAACGTGAAAGCAACAACGAAAGGACTAAAGTAATCACAGAGTAAAACAACTTGACATGAGCGAAAAAAAAATTCGCCGCCAAAAGAGAAGCAAACCAAAGTCAACAAAAAACACAGTTCGATATATCTCGCGACACACGAGTTCGATAATTTTTCGTCGAATGACACGGGAACTTTTGAAGTGCTAAATATATTATTTTAATTATTATTAATACTTAATTATATTTTAATGAATAAAAATATTAGTTCGATCGTTAATTAAAATTGTATCCAAAAATGTTTGAAATAACTGTAAAATCAGAATTAATATTTTCAAAATATACGGAAAATTATAAAATCATTTTTATCATTTTCAAAAATTCCTGCGAAATATGACCAATAAGATGAATTTCGCGATGCATGCGCGTTATAAAAATGGTGGATGTTTGCATGGCATACCTAATAGGTAGGTATGGTAGGTATGCACCTATGCATGTATATGTACATCAACACATACTCGTGGTTTCACTGTCAGTGTCCACACTCCACAGTCCACTGTCCAAGTTTGGATCATGGTCCAAGTGGTCCAGGTCCACTGTTGGCAACTGTTGGTTCACTGTTGGTTTTGGCAGGTTTTGGTTATTGGTTGGTTTCAGACTTTCAGCAGGTTTCAGTGCGTTTCCTTGTGCATCTTTTGATTTTTGAAAGAGATACATACGAAATAAATTTTCAAACAGAATATTTATTCAAGAATGTCGAACTTCTCGTTCGGAACGCCAACTACAACGGCTCAATCAGGAAATACGAGTATCGGTTTTGGTATACCACAAAAGTACGTATTTTTAAAAACTAACCTAGAAATTAGTTTTCTTATTTAAGTTTATTTTAAATAGTTTTTTTTTATATTTGCAATGCCTTAACTATTTATATACTATATATAATATGAATGTTTCAAATTGAGTTTGCCATAATTTTCTATAGTTTACTAATAAATTATTGCAGTAGATTCGAATTTTCAATTTTCGAACTGTCACTTTTCATTGAAAGGGGGGATAACCGCGAAAGCAAAAAGAGGTGTTGGAATAAAATCGTCATTTTAAAGTTATTGTTGAATTAAAGCCAATAGACTTTAATTGAAAAAGGTAATCCACTATAAAATAGAAAGTACAATAAGTACATAATATTTAGATATGTTATTTTTATTTTAAAGGCCGACAACTGGTTTTTCTGCCTCTACTGCACCGTTTGGATCTACTACTACTCCTGCACCTGGTGCTTTAACATTTGGCACTGCGGCTCCAACAGCCAATACTACAGGCTTAAACTTCAGTTTCGGTAGCAGTACTACTTCCACTGTTGCTCAGACTCCTAACTTGAATTTAGGGACTGGCATAAGTACTGCAGGTTTAAATACATTTCCAAATCCTACTGCTACAACTTCGCAGGCTACGGGATTAACGTTTGGAACACCAGCAACATCGGGTCATTTAACATTTAGCACGCCTGCCACAACAGGTGGATTAACATTTGGAACGCCGGCTACTTCAGGTAGTTTGTCTTTTGGACTACCTGCAACTTCAAATGCATTATCATTTGGATTAACAGCAAGTTCAGCTCCGACTGCTGGATTGAACTTTGGGACATCCAAAACTACTACACGTAATATCAGAAGCTTTTACTCGTGTCTTTAAGCAATGCATTCCAAATTTAAAAGATGTTAGGTTTAAGTTCTAATATCAAAATTCAATCTTATGTATTTACTCAGTAAGTATTAGAATTAAATATATTTTCGATTTGTAGATCTACTCTTTTTCCAAATATGTAGAAGTGTGGCTACAGAGCGAGAAAATATCTAATTATAATATTTGTTGTTAAGATAGCATTAAGATGGTTTCATTATATTTCTTCATAAAAATAGTTTATCTTTGATTTCGCAGCATCCCTGTTTGGTTCAACTTCTGCAAGTAATTTATTCTTAGCAAAACCGACTGCTGTTACAACTGCAACAACAACTACATCAGTAAACAAAGGTCTCGGTGGTTTAGATGTTTCGATTAGTAACAAAGGACTTTCACAGGGTAGCAATAGTCCAACAGCAGCTAAGGAAAATCTCTTACCAAATGAATTGATGCAAACCATCGAAAACTTCAAGTACATTTATGTCTTAAAATTCATTATAATTATAAGAGTTAAATAATTCTTTTGAATATATTAATTCACCTTTGTTTGTTCAATAGGGAATTCGTTAAAACACAAAAGGTTTTGAGTTCTGATATTGCACGAGGGTCTTCCAGGCCTCTTAACCGTTGTGCCGAAGATACAGCATCACTAATGGAAGTACTGACTACTTTGGCCGGTTCCGTCCAAAGAGACCGCTCTTTAGCAGATAAACTAAAGCAGGACACTGCGAAAGCATTGCAGAATGCAGAAATAGCCCAAAGAACGCATGATACTCCGCCTGGACTACAATATGAGAACAATACACCACTTTTATTCTTTATGGAGTTAGCTGAAAATTTCGAACACGATTTAATGCTTTTTAAATCTCAAATAGAAACAACGGAAAAACATATACAGACGATGATGACACCCAGAACACTAACTCCACAAGGTAAGGATATTGCCATTTTTAAATAAACAAATTATAATGTATGGCCTAAAATTATAACGTACATAACTGATAAGCTAAATTTGTTTTTGTTTTTTTAGAATTGACTATGGCAATGGGAAAACTTCACGAGTCTCTTGTTGCCGTCGCTGGAAGATTACAAGGTGTACATTCGAAAGTGCAACAACAAAAAGAGCAGTATCTAAATTTTAGGAAATACGTTCTAAAGGATAGTACTAATGTATTTGAAGACCTTAAATCCGACAGAAAAACAAGTAAAAGTAGTGTTGGGAGAATTACAAGTGGACCAACACCTTTTGCTCCAGGTACTACTACAATGTCTCAGATGATGTAGTTACGTCTATGTCTTAATATACGATTTGTATTGTTTATCATTTCAATATAATTTCTTCGCTAGCAAGGTATTAGATTTGAAACCTATTATTGCATTTTTTAGGAAATAAAAGTTTCTTACCGACAACAGCACTCAATTCTAGTACACCACCGAGTTACGGTACTTCAAACCCTTTAGGTAAATAAAAATGTACAAAATTTCGAAAATATAAATGCCTTTTTAATTTAAAAACTGCACAAATAGAAAATTGGTTTAAATTTAATTTGATATTGATTTTATAATCAATCGGTAAAATTCTAATATTCAGATCTTGCATTCTGGTCTTGAATTTAGAAAGTGGTAGATGTCATTAACGTATAATGATAAAGGATGTGATAATTACCACAAAAGAAAATTTAGTTTCGTGAACTTCATGTTCGTAATAATGAATATTTTTCGTTAAACCTTAGCAATCTACTTCCGATTCATACAAACGAAGGTGAATTGCCTAGTCTTATTAAAAATATTTATTATTGCGAATGTAGTTAGTGAAACTAAATTTTATTTAACTCAGGTTGTTGAGCTTAAACGCCAATTTTATTAACGTAAATTCTGTGGAAACCGATAAATAACGAATACTTTCATAATCGAGCATAAACTTAATTTTTTTCAGTCTGGGGAAATATAACGCCAACACCTGTGGCTAATTTTTCAATGGGAACAACAATGAAGCCGCCAACTAGTGGTTTGAGTTTTAATACACCTGTGAACCTTACAGCTCCGCTCTCATCATCAGAATCGAATTCCAGTTTTCAGCTTCAAAAACCCCCCGCGGGTAACAAAAGAGGGAAGTTTGGTTTTTGTTAATAAGTAAATATAAATTACTTATGTACTCTGTAAAAGATTTCCAATTACAATAAGTGCAGTTAATTTTCAATATGCACTGTACGAATGTATACCATATATATGTAGAATAAATATAATTTGTGTAATTTCGATTCTGATACTAAAATTTCAAAATTTAAATGGTTGCGTGGTAGAATTTTCAAACGTCTTGTACAAATGAAATATACATATGATTAATACAATTAAGGAACAAAAGTATTAAGTCAAAATTTAATTTTTTCTCGTAACAATTTGTTTTATTTCCTTTTTTTGTGGCGGTTATAAAAACGTGAATAAAATATTTTCATAGATAGTAAACTTCTGATGTGTAAAAATCATTGATGTGTTAGTAATACTGTGTTTGCATCTTTTCTACATGTTTATATCTGCAATCTTAATTTTTGCTAATAATAATTGTATTTCATAAATGGAAAGTACTTTTAACGCCGTGCTAGTTATTGTTAAAATTTATACAACTCTAATATTTACATGTTGCAAAGTGAGTAAGAACTGCTTTTTATTAAATTGTTTGATGGTGTTTACTTTCTTCAATACTTAGTTTACAAACAAATTTTTTTATTAATTTATTTACATTTTTTGAAACTTTAATAAAATTTGAATCTTACATGATATTCTTCTCAGTTTACGTACTCAAGCTAATTTTTGTGTTCTAAGATGTTTAAAAATAAATTGGAAATCGTTTGTTAAAATGATGAATGAAATTCAAAATAAATAATTTATGAAGTTACATATATATACTTTTCTAGAAAATACTACACCTGTAGGTAGAAGATTGCATAAAAATTTGTAGTTAATTACTGAATGAACCCTATATAAATATGGCACAATAATAAATTATATTGCACCTACTTGCATAATGGGAATTAATAATCTAAATGCCTCTTGGACATAAGAACTAGCATTCGCTGCCTGAAACAAAATATAAATACTTTTATTACTTAAAGGAAAACCTGAATTTTATGTAAGAATAGCATTCAAACACCTGTAAAGCTTTAGTAATGGGTAAGTGATCATATTTAAAATAATTTACCTCTAGAAAAATGCTAGTAATGTTGGAATTGATATCTGGTATCTCGGAATTCTTTATTTCGTTTAATTTATCACAAAATAGTGTTGCTATGACACTAATTTGCCCAGATAAAATACGAGTCAGCTGGACCAGAGCATCAGCCTCGCTTACGGTGCTACGTCTTTCTTTTATTAATAGCAATTCTGCCGACTTGTGAAATCTTTCTACTGAATAAGCAGTAAATTTTGCTAATGCAGATATGGCTTGTTCAAATAATTCTCGATGAGAGAGTAACTTCTTTTCAGAAATCGTACAACCAACCAAAGAATTGATATCTTGAAAAAGCTGAAAATTGTGGTATTTTATTCATTACAGTATAATTCTCTCAAAAACCTAATTAATAAGAAATTATACTTACATCATTTAGTTTATCATATGAAACATTAATTCCAAGGTCTTGACAAGCAGCTTCTAATCTCTCTTTTAAATCCTGTTTACTCTCTTCAGCTTCCTCATCATCATCTCCCAAATCGCACAATTCCTTGACTTCATCCAACGTTTCTTGAATTGAATTCAACTCTTGCACATCAAGATTAATCATTTTATGTTGAATTCTCATATTTGATTGTTTCGATAACATTTCTAAGGCCTCTAGATGGACCAAGCCTTGATAATCATCAAAAAGGCTCTCGAAGCAAACCTTCTTAGCCGCTTGTCTTTCCTCTAATGTTTTTTCTTCAGCTTCTGCTTTCTCTTTGACCTCTTTCAGCATTTGTGACAAGATTGGTTTGTCAGATTCATTCATAAAAAATGCTCGCTTTTTCTTCAATCCAGGATCTCCTTCTTGTAAAACTTCCATAGTTTTCTTACCAATAGTTTCCAGAGTATCCAAGCCACCAGTTATGACTTTTGATCCAGTCGATTCGACTAGTTTTGTTATAGACGATACTCCAGACATGAAATTACTAAATCCAAACGAACTTTGTGCCTCATTTTCTTGAGGAAGTTTCGGAGACTCTTCTGAAAATTAAATAAATATAATGTACAATAATGCTACTTGCAAATAGTTTACACAAGCTTTAATTGGAATTGAAACAAACACATACCACTGACTACAGCATTTTCTTGTTGATTCATATCTACTTTGGCTAAGTCAACTGGATCTGGTGCACCAATTGTTTCTTCTAATAATGTTAATCCTTGACTAACGCGACTTGTTAATGTTGACACACTTGCTGAGGCTGTATTTAATAATGAACCTACACCCCATGAACCCCATCCACCCCAAGCATTATTTGAGTCGTCTCGACTTTCACCCACAGAAGAAAGTTTATCTAAAATTGGTGTAATGTTTTCTTCTGTTAACATGTCAGGCAATTCCACATCCTTATCAAAATGTTCCCATCCATCAGGCTTAAAAATGTCTTTGAATTTCAAGTTCGACTTCAACTCTTCAGGCATTTCCTCCACCTCTGGCTCTACATTTTTCTTCAAAAAAGATTTCTTCGATGAATTTGTTAAAGTTGTCGAATCTTTAAACTGTGATGGGGAATTATCTTCAGGTTCAGCCTTTCTCTTAGCATCCTCGGCTACTTTAAATACTGATGATGGTTTATTAATTGTAGGACTGGAATTGCTAACAGTTCCCAATCGCTTCGCTCCAAAGGATCGAGTTTGTTTCGGTTGCCGCTGTCTTTGAACTTTACTATTAGTATCTTCGCCAGTTTCTTTTTTAATGTCACGGGAATTAATCTCTGCATTCTTGTTTTCTTTTGGCAACTTTGATTCTGTCTCCTCGACATTTAGCTTAGAGTCTGATTTTATTTCTACTTTCTCTTCGCCTTTTGGCAATTTAATTTGCGATTGGACAAATTTTGGTTTAGAGTCATCAGCTTGAAGCTTACTTTGTTCAGATGTAAGCTTTGTTTTCGATTCAATAAATTTCGAATCATTGCATATACTTAAATCTGAAGAATTTTGTTCATGAATAATTTCCTTTGTTATTGAACAAGTTATATTCTGTGTGAAAGCTCGAGACTGAGTGGGAATACATTCTGTATCGTCATCTGACTCTGAGTCGACAATATTTCTAACACGATGAGATGCTACTTTTCTTGAGGATGCTCCTCGCGCATGGAGTTCTTCATCAGCACTCTCGAAATCATCACTTTCCGATGTAGCCATTTTTTCTTTACAATATCTTCAGCCTGATTTCTAGTTTAAAAAAAAAACTCATCACCGCCTGTGATTATTACTCTGCAACTATGTATATGTAATTAGAAAAAAAAACAGGTTTAGTTCCTAATTAGAAAATTTAATGATTTATTTTGATACAAAGAATTTTGTGTAATTAAGGATATTAGATTCAAATTATAATAAAAATTTCAATTGTTCTCCAAATACATGTTATAGAACTAGTATTTTTTGACTTTTTTAAATATAAGTGAGTGTAAAGCGAAAAATCCGTCCTTTAATATTTAAAATAATAAAAGAATATTAAGAAATAGCTCTATTCTTTATACTTCCTTATATATTATAAAGTTATAAAGGAAAACGTATGTTGTCTTTAATGATTTAAATGATAGACAGAAATTAATATGTATGTATTTACTTACATTTTTTTAGGTTTAAATTTCCTGTATAATTGGTATTTGACTATTTGTTTAATAGGTCCTGCTAATGGATTTGAGATGTATGCAAATAATTACACAAATATAAGCAGATAATCGAAGATGTATATTAGTTGATCATTCACATTTAGATCACAGGCAGCACAAATCGTAGAAACAAATACGCCATCGTGGCAGTGTTCCAAAAAATACGCCTATTGGTAATGCGCATGCGTTGGGGAAGTGCTTTTATTGGCCGTAATTAGCGCGCTATTCAAAATACCTAGTATTGCCACTTTTCTTAATTATTAATATAAATAATTTTTAAAAATTACACAAAGATATTAAAAATCACATAATTTTAGGTTTACTTTAGGTTACTTTTTATAAAATTAGATTAATTTTTTAACATTTCTAAAATTATACAAATTGAAATATATTTATGAATTTATAATATAATTATTTATGTTAATTACGAATAGAGGTAATCAATACAATTTTGAATAGCGCGCCAAATGCGGCAAATCACAGCATTGCAAAATTTGGGGTAGGTACCTACGTAGGTACCTAGCTAGCGAGG
>JAUEJJ010000044.1:4623161-4646673 GCA_032164275.1 Synergus coniferae | reverse complement strand
ATCTTTGGAAATATTTGAGATTTTGGAAATCCTCTTCAAATCTTTTCTAATTTTTTGAAATCTAATATCAAAACGAGAATCGATATCGAGATATTTTCGACTTCATTTAAGAGATTAAACTGGTTCTTGTTGGCCATTGAAGTGAATGCTTTTTACAATTTCGTCTTTGTATACTTTGTCAAGGTCATTACTATACACATTACACCAGTGGATATTTCCCTATGACACGCGACCAGGCTATATCATCGAGTAAGTCAATAAGTAGCTGATCTAGTCTTCTATGTTGCCAGGTGTCCGTCGTCAGTTTAGTCTTGCGTTGGTCTTCGTCGGATAGGGTGTTATTTTTCCATTTGATAGATCGTCAGATTTTTCAATTAAACATATGTCCCATTCTCTTCTTTATCAATTTCTTTCACGATCCTCAGAATCTTCGTCCTATAAAAAAGTTAGAATTTCAACTTTAACTTTAAAAAATTTTAACAATTACTTATAATCGTCAAGAGTATACAGTAAGTTTCTAGCAACTGCATTTAAATTTAAAACAAACCATAAAAATTTTTTATTTTTAATCTGATAACTTCACTTTTTTGAAAAAACAATATTTTTCATTTTTGCATTTAATCCATAGTTTTATCACCTACGATTAGATTTTATTAAGTAATATACTATTTTACTCCAAATATTTAAATAACTTCGATATTTCTACCCATTTAACATTCTACCTTTTAAATTTACTTTTTTTAAGTCTTCCTATTTCTAAGATTTTGTTAAACAAATGAAAAGTAAAAATAATTTGAAACAAGGGGCCTTCTAATACAGGATTATTTATAAGTAGAATGATCATTAAAAGTAGTGGTAAATCAAAGAGACAAATGAGACGAGATTTCTCAAGCAATGTTTAATATAGGTTCTTGATCCCCACAACGTAGAAAATTTTATTAGCAATGTAATTTTGAAAGTACAAATATTTCTCATTAAAAGTTACATTTAAATTGAGGACAGAGTACTCTATATCTTTAATTGTTTAAAACCGGTTTTAATTTTCAAGTAGAGAGAGTTTTAAGCTTTTGTAATCTTTTTATCATTTTCATGATAAAGTACACAATTTAAAATTTCAGCGAGAATGATAAAGCTTATTTGAAGTATTTAACATAGTTGAAACACATTCGCGATACGCACGTATTAAGCGAAGAAACGACGAACTTTACAAACGAGAGTGAGAATCCAGAATAATGTCTACGATTGAAGTTCCACCTACAAATGGATTTTCAAAATACAATGAAATTGGAAGAAGAAATGCTGTTCCGATTATTTATGCAAGAGGAACTCACTATGAGATTGGATTTGATATCGTAAGTTTAAAGTTTTCTTGAACAAAAAAAAAACTTAGTAACAATTTCATAATTAAAAGTAGTTGACAACTCACAAAACTTAGGAATCTAGTTAAATGGGCATTTAAAAATATTTTTAAGTAAACCTTCAAATTATTATTTTATCCATTTATTCAATTTTACTTATTTTGCTATTTTCCTGTCATTTCATTTAAAATTAATTGCTTTCTGGGTAGTTATAGGAAATTCAAATTGATTAGCGGTCTGGGCTATTAACATATTGCATAAGGCTAATAATAATTTGAATCATTAACAAATACTGAATCTCATTAAATAATTACTCATTGCATTAGGAAAAATTAACGACTCTGATACCTATTTCAAAGTCAAATATGTACTGAAGAGTTTTGAAATCAATTTCTGATCTTAAAATTTGATTTTCTCACTTTACTCAACAAATCCTATATTACAAAATATTTGATGGGATTATTTATATTTGATGACAATAAAATAAAATATAAAATGAAAAGATGGAATTTTGAGGTGAGATTTCGAATTCTTCGTTATAAAGATGATAATAAAAGGTAAAAAAAATGTAAGATATAAATTTATAAACTACACAAAATATTGGATAATTTCAATCGTATTGTTTTCTTCTACAACTAGTTTATTTCTTATATTATTTAATTAAAATATTTGTTATGTGAATTGAAGAAATTGAATTTTTAGAATTGTATATAAAATTATTCATTAGATTCGTAATATTTGCGTTTTGTTTGTAAATGATTCAGCACTTGTAATCGATATGACGTTACTAGATCTTTATGTAATGCGTACCTTATCTCGTTTTTTGCGCCTCGTTTTATAATTTTTTTTCTTTTTTTATAATTGCGAATATCCACATTCGTCAATTTTACTAGTAGGAATATTTCAGATGAAGAAAACTTGATTGAGTCATTCATCTGAAATTGAAATGAAAAATTTTTTAATTCTTACTAAAATAAAAAATGTTTGTTTTAACTAAGGCCAGCTGAAACCTTAGTTGAAAAAAAAATAGAAAATGTATTTTAGCCAGTAGATAAACGTTCTTTATCGTTTTCTTTACGTTTATCTGCTACAAAAAAAAATTAATTTTAATTGATAATTTTTTAATGTGATGCCTAAAAACCTAAAATAAATAAAGTCATATCAAATTCTAATAAAAGCAAAAACAATAAGTCTTTCAAAAAAAGCTATTAATCTTCAGAGATATTATGTCACATATAGATCCGTTCTAATTTATGCTATTATACAACAATTATAGAATAATAATGAGACCAGGTTGTATTTTCAAATAAACTAACACTCCGAGATGCATTCTTTAAAATAATTAATCATAATTCCATTATCGATTATAATTATATATTGTTTCTTTCTGTAAAGCTACTCACTTTTCAAACAGAAGTGCGCATATAGAGCGAAAAACTCTACATTTTTGATATTCTTTGCGTAATATGAAACGATCAGAAACGAAAAAAGTATTAAAAGTGACCTTTTATTTTGTTCAATACACATAATTCTATTTGAAACATGAATACCCCTACAAAGCAAAAAAAATATCTAATTGAATTTTTTTTCAGAAAAATGAAGAGATCGAATTTTAAGTCTAGAACTTAAGAAAAATAAAATTTAAAATAATTTTTTTTTACTACTCCGATGCGTTTTGGGAATGTTTCCGGCTGAGAAGTATATAAATTTAATTAAACTTTCATTACCACTGACCTAGATAATTAAACTTTGAAGGGAATCAAGTTTGACGTTGAAAAAAAAATAAACATGTTGAGGTAGATCCCTGATCAACACCTACACAGATTAGATCAGACAATAGAAAATGAAAGGAATGTTTAACTGAATAGATTTTTATCTTAAAGAGCACGATTGCATTGGTATCGAGGTGATCATATTTAAAAATAAAAATATAAAGTACAAACTTCTAATCTCCTTGCTATAAAAGTTAAAAAAAAATTCTATCTCGTGTTACTAATACGATTTGTAAAAATGGAACGTAATTAGATATTGATCGGATACTTTCTATATAACTGTGACCATAGCATAGTTTATTCCGTTCAATAAATCTTTTTCTTAGTTCTGTTCAGATGTTAGTTCATAATGTATTATGTATAAACTTTAAATGCTTAGTAAGTGGACCCAGCACCCTAGACAACTGAAAGTTTGAGAATAATCTTTTCAATAATTGACTTATAATTTTTCAGGGGCGCACGTTTGCAAAGATAATTCGCGATTACGTGGATAATTATCGACCTTTACAAGATTCGTATTTACTTATTTATGAAACCATAGAAGGTAGAAAGGTTTATGATGAAACTTTGGCCTGTGTAAGAGAGCAATTTCCCCAATATGTCAGGGAAATCGAGGGAACTGCAGATGGAGCTGAAGTTCCTTTTTACAAGGTAATTAAAAAAATTAATTTATTATAGCTTTTTTTTATAAAATTTAAAAATTTATTTCTTACTTCAAATACGTTATCTTAATTTTTTTGAATAGTTCTAAAGTCCAATTTGTATCATTTTCTCATTTTAAAAGATTATTTTTGTCCATTGTCTAATTAATAAAGTGTTCCTTAATATTTTTTCGAAAAGGCCAAAGTAGATAATTGCCGAACGATAACAATGAATGATTACAGTTGTAAAATAAGGTCAATAACTTGTTACTGTCAAGTGATCGACATATCGTTTTCAATGTCATTTATGAAGGTAGCTTTAATTATACTTTACACCTTTCTCCAAGAGTAATAATTATCGCAACGATATTATGTAGTTCTGATGTAGTCATCTGGTAATTATTAGAGCTGCATGTGCAATTTGCAAGATTTCACAAGAAATTGATCTGAAATTATCACTGCAATCAGAATAGAAATTGAAGAAAAAAATATCATTAGTATCAATTTGTAGCCTTCTATATAATTACTCACTCAGTATCTTCTTTCTCTTATTCGAGGAGTTGATCACTCTTGAAAATATAGACCTTATAAAATACTTTGAAAACCACGTATCTTCAAAATATTTAACGTTTTCAAATCGATAATTTAAATTTTCTTATTACCTTCAGCTATTTCTAATGCACCTGGATGATATTTTACCCAACGTGGTTGAAGAAACCCAGGGCCAGAAACAACCTGTAGGCTGCTCCTCAATAATCTGCAACCAACCAGGTCAGGTAAGAAAAAAATTAGACTTCGTCTGTCTACAAAGAAAATTAGAAAACAATATTAAATTGCTATTAAAATTAATGAACTTCTAAATACTTACAAGGAAATTTTGGGACATAACGAAGATGCCTTGAGTGAGACCTTGAACCATTGGTACTTGGTGGATGCTCACATTATTGAACCTGGTCTGAGGGAAGAGAAATTCACTTCTCTCAGCTATGCTGGTTTTCTACCCGGTTACACAATGGGTTACAATAATCACGGACTCGTGTACAGCATTAACACTCTCAGTGCAAAGACCCTTAGATCTGGAAAAACTCGTAAGTTCTTTTTAAGTATAAAAGACAAATTAATAAGAACATTTTGTATTAAGAGTGTTCGATACAGGTTGTAATCTCAAAATTCAAATTTTGAAGTTAGAACTTGAATCTAACACCCTTAAAGAGAGGTCGAAAAAAATTTTTCTGTAATTACAGCTCGTTACTTTATAACTCGAGCTCTTTTGGGAGTTGAAAACTTCGTACAGGCTCAACAAACTTTGAGAAATGAAGGCTATGGAGCAGCAGAAGGATTTTCAGTGAACATGACTTTCCTTCTTCAGGATGGAGACAGGATGTTTCATAACGCTGAAGTTGGACCGGTTGAACCTGACGCACTTCAATCGCAACTTTGTATCCTTACGGCTAGTCCGGGAGAAACTATTTATCATTGCAACAAGTAGGATTTTACAAAAAAAAAAAAATCAATACTCTCTAAATTAAGGGTGTTGATTCCAAGTTCTAATCTGAAAATTCGAAAAAATATCTAGTTATAATTTTTGTTGAGTAAAATGAAGAGATAGGATTTTAAGATTAGCACTTGGATCCTTAAAAAAAAAGAGTTCTGAAAACACACAAATTTTCAAAATTTCGAGATTTGAACATTAAAGAAAAAACCTTTTTTAGGTATCTCCGGCTAAAAGTTCCGGAAGTAACTGGTGTAATAATAGACAGTAGTGTTAGCAGAATGAACGCAATTCAAAAACATCCACCGCCTAAGAATCGTCAAGATGTTATCAATATCCTGAGCGATCAAACAGACAATAAATACAGAGTGTTTCAAGAAATTCGGCCAGAAGATTTCGTAAAAACTATTGCAGTCGGTGGGTGAATATTACTCATTCTACTTTCAGTTCAATTAAATTACTAATTCTAATTCAAAGTCTAAAAAATTTTCTTTCAAGGAATTTTCGACTGCATCGAGAGAACGTGGTCCATTTACACAGACAAACCAAGTTGCAACGAACCGATACTCGTGATACCACTGCAAATAAACAACAATTACCTGACCTGTTCGAAACAATCCAACAACACTGAAAAACCATAAAACTGCTCGTCACGCTATTCAAAGAAGCTAAAAAGAATCTTCTCTTTTGATTTCGATCACGCCACGAAAATTTGTTTAATATACAAAAATGATCTCTAAAATTCATTCTACAAGTGCTTATATAATTATTAAAATATTAGATACGAATTACTGCTAATCACTAGATTGAGAACCTAATAAAAAGATATATTTAATACAAAACCGAATCTTTATTTTACTGTGTGAAATAATAAGAAATAGATAAGATAACACGTCGACTTATTTAACAAGAATCTTAATAGTTTCACTTCTTCAGTAAGTACAAAGCGGAGGAAGAAGTGTATAATGTCGAAGAAAAGCTTCATATCAAAATTTCTACTTATACGGGATTTTAACTAAAGAGATTAAGAGGGCTATAGAATGTTGTGAAGCTTGCATTAAAAATTCTCCACAGATACACCCTTCTAGATGCTTTTCTATAAAAAAGTAATAAGCTACAAAAAGAATTACTAAGTTGAGTAATTCGCTTTTGCACCGAGAACATAAAGATGATCTAAAAGTGATTACTCTTTAAGTATTTTCGATGAGAAAAATAGATCACTTAGCTTTGTACTGCACAGAAAGGCGTCCACTGCCTTTGTTAGAAAATAATTTTTCATTGAAGGTAATCTCTAATTTCCAAAGGAATGTTGTAAACTAGCTTCAATCTTTTGACTTGTGACCGATTTCATATGAGATCGGACACGGAGTCGATGGTCATGTCACTGAATTGTTTGTGTCTGATATATATTGTTTTTCAATGAAAAATATGACATACGTATTTCTTTGTTTGGCCCAAAAAATGTTTTTCGTAAACTTATGGATACTTGAAGATTTGCGTGAAATTTCGAAAAATTAACGAAAATTTTCTTCAAAATGGTGTATCTCGGAAACATATTAACAGAATTTAATTTTCTTTTCGGCAGTTTGTAGTGCTGTATGCACTTTTTTAAATCACGTAAAGAAAGTGGAAAAATATTAATGATTAACAAAATGGCGGCTATTTTTCGAAAAAATTTTTAAGTAAATTTTCTAGAAAAATCCACCTTTGATTTTTTTTTAATTTTTTCAAAACTAGTCCTTATAAAAAAATTAAGAAAAAATAAAATTTCGAATTATCAGCTATTTTGCGCCATTGAAGGGAATGAAACCATCACTGATGGTGCTGCGGCTCACTTTAAAAATCGCTATCAGTATTATGAAAACTAAATCGTCTTGCAAAAAAAAGTGGATCTTTTCAGCTAGTAGCCACGAAAAAGGACCCCGTGACGGTGTTGGCGGTTTGTTAAAACACTTTGCATCTGACCATAACTTAAAGAAGTCTCACCTAAAATCCATACATGATGCAGAATTCTTTATTCGAGAAGTAAAAAAATACACTAGAGCCATCAATCTCATAGTTCTTTCATCTGAGGAAATTGACAGTTTTCGAGAAAGAAAGGAAAAAGAATGGGAAACGGTTCCAGCAATTACATCCATGGAAAAAAGTACCAGTGCAATCGAACAAGAATAAGCAGAAAAAATCTGCCCGCTTCGCGGGCACATTCTCATAACCCGTCGCGCTTCGCGACGCTTGCACCCTTCGGGACGCTTGCGCTCTTCGAGACGCTATTGTTTTAATTATTTTTGTTTTAAATAAAGAAAACTCATTTACTTAAAGTTCTATCGACCTTAAGAAACATATTCTTATCAGGACACTCGCGCTTTGCGCTCGATATTTGACATAAATCTCGCGCGATTTGATCGTAGCGCTTCGTGCTCTGGAATATTTTATCGTCAAGCTTCGATTATTTATATTAATTTTGTAATATTTTCTCATATCTCACGTTTTTTGGTGGGAAAATTTTATTTTTTCCATATTTTTTAAAAACAGTTTTCACGATTAAAACGAAAAATACTTACTTTATCAAAAAATGGTCAAACGAAGATTTGTAGATCTTTTAAAGACCATTAATTTTGCTTCTTATCATTTTTTCTGTATCTTACGTTATTTGGCTCAAAATTTGAATTTTCCTTTTTTTCAAAAAAAATTCAAAAAATTTTTTATGCCATTTGTGTGGAGCGTTCAAAAAGAAACATTTTTCATCTCTTGACTTTTTTTTATATCGTGCGTTGTTTGGCTTCAAATTGTACTTGTTTTTCGTTTTTTTGAATTTTAGAAATGTCACAAGTCTGACAAATATTTTTTTATCGAAAAAAGTCATAAGGATAAATTGTTATACTTTTTGAGTACTACGAATGTCCATACATAGAATTTGTAAATTAAAAAAAAGTGATTTCAAAAATTTTCAAAATGCTCCAGCTTTTCGAATTTTTATCCAAAATGGCTGGCTAACGAACTTGACCTTCATTTTAGGACACTAAAACACTATACCAAAGGCCAATCCAATTGGTCAATTCTTTCGAAATTTATCATGCACACAAACTAAAAATCTACACACATAGACAGACAGACACATTCTTAAAAATATGTTTTTTGGGTTCAGGGAGTCTCAAAACGTGGACATTTGACAAAACGGGGGGGGGTCAAATTTTACACAAATCTAATACTATCTCTCTGACAAGAATGTAAAAACAGAAAAGGCAAAAGAAGTAGAGTAAGAAGTCAAATTATAATTCAAGAAGAACATAATTTTCTCATTTTCTTTCATTTAAATGCTGAAAGTTATATTTTCAGTTCTTTGTCAAATAAATATATGATTTCAACTAATTCAAGATATAAATCTGTTGATGTTTCAAATAAGAATAGATGTCAAATTTTTTTTTTTTATTTTTTTATAAGGACTAGTTTAGCGAGGATGAAACTTATAGGATATCTTCTTCATAGTACAGTGAATCTAAACAAATTTAAAAAAAAATCAAAGGTGGATTTTTCTAGAAAATTTACTTAAAAATTTTTTCGAAAAATAGCCGCCATTTTGTTAATCATTAATATTTTTCCACTTTCTTTACGTGATTTAAAAAAGTGCATACAGCACTACAAACTGCCGAAAAGAAAATTAAATTCTGTTAATATGTTTCCGAGATACACCATTTTGAAGAAAATTTTCGTTAATTTTTCGAAATTTCACGCAAATCTTCAAGTATCCATAAATTTGCGAAAAAATTTTTTTGGGCCAAACAAAAAAATACGTATGTCATATTTTTCATTGAAAAACAATATATATCAAACCCAAACAATTGCGTGACATGGCCATCGACTCCGTGTCCGATCTCATATGAAATCGGTCTTGTGGAAAATCCGTATTCGCAGTTTTTAGAGAGAAGAGTGTAATTATACATTTAAATTCAATGGCCTATAGCCTATAGAAAACAGTAATACTTCTCACATTCCTTAGGGTAAGTGCAGCCGAAATTCCAGAACGCTTATCAGAAGTTACTACCCATGTGACACTGATTTTTCTACGTGATTAACGACAGTATTTCGGAACATCGACTTTTTGTCGTTTGTTCGGTTCCATTTCAGAAAAGAATTCTTGGATGTCTTCGGCTCTAACGACCTTTTTATTAACGGCGAATTTTTTGAGGAACTCCTTTAGCTGTTCTTTCATGTTGTTGTACTCTAGAAAAAATTTGATTTATGAAATAAAAAATTAGATTTTTTCATTCTACTTAATAAATACTAGGCCTTGGATCCTAGACTCTTAAGTTTGGAATTTTTCAAGGATATTACCTTCAATCACGTTGACCTGTTGTACGTGATCGAGAGAAGCCAAAGCCTTCATTCCTTTCTCGTATTGTGATTCTCTGTTGTTCGCTTTGCCAGCTTCTTCATAAGCCTGGACACTATCTGCTGGATCGAGTAGAAATTCAAGTTCGTTTTCTTTGTACATCTGCAAATATTATACTTATTAAAATTGTAATCAGGAAATTTAAAACATATTTATTGAAAAAAATTACCTTCTTGCACTTTTGACAAGTGCATAATGCTGATCTCCAGCCTTCGATCCAGTAACAACAACCTTCTGTTTTAGCAGAAGCTTCTGTTGGCATCGTACACGTGAGTGAAGAATCGTCCACGTTCACTTTTTCATCATTTTCAGTCACTTCTTCCTTTTTCGAATTCATCGTTACTGAAAACTTTAAAGCGTAATTCCACAAAAACGAAGCTTTCTTCATACAAGCATCGCAAACAATTTCGTCGTAGGAATTTTCCTCGGGTTTGTTTTCGCCACCGCCGAGGTGCTAAGAATGTATTTAAAAAAAATATATTCATTTAAACCTTTGAAAATCTGTTGAAATCACACTAAAACTTCGATAGCTCAACCCCTGGCTCATTCATTTTTGATTAATTTTTTACCTTGGAATGATACCAGTCTTCACAAATCACACATTGCAACATTTCATCGTTATCAACACCTTCTGGGTCTGGATAAGGCCTTGCGCAAGTACAATAAACCCCATCGAAATTCTGATTGTACTTATTTTCTGGATTCAATTCTGACTTCAACTTCAATAAAAAATACAGGAATTAATGATTTGGAGATCGAACTTAAAAAATTCTTTCTTTAAGTTTAAGAACTTCATGAGTACCGGATTTAAACTGCATTTTTTTTCAAATTTCGAATTTCCACAGTCGCATTTGAACTGTCTTTTGGTATAGAGCTCAACGAGCTCGTGACCTTCATGGCAGTGTAAACTGCAGGCGAAACAAATTCCAGCTCGGATCCCTTTAGTACAGCAAGTTTTGCAAGCATAAAGTGCCTGCCTCATGTAACCCTGAAAAATAATTCGTATTTTTGCTGCAATGATTATTTCAACTTTTAATTATTTTAGTTAAATGTCAACATTCGTAATCTACAAGTTTTAAACAAAATATCTACAAATATTGATTATTTATAAGCTTTCCATTTACTCTCTTTGGAAATAAAAACTATTAAAATATTTTTCCCGCAGGACCAAACAGAAAAAACAAAAACCTCAAACTTTTTCGATCTGCAATTGCCGTCAAATACTATTTATCAACATTACAAATTTAGAATTTTCAAATGTGAGAAATGTACAGAAAACTCAAAAGAAATGAAATTTGGTTTTATTATAAGATAACAAAGACAACAGAAGAGTTTTGAGGGTTTTGAGATGTAACATTCAACATTTTCAGATGCGTAAAACGCAAAAGTTGAACTCTGGAAAAGAGAGGTTAGGTTGTGATTGACTTACCAGGATATATGTGCAATTTTTTTCGTCAGCTGCCCCTAGGACAGCGTTGGCATCTTCTTCGAGTTGGTTTTCTTCCTGAAGGACGTCAAGCATCGTAACGGAATTCTCATCTTCACAATTATCAATGGACTTTTCTGTTGAGCTTGAACTTCCTCGTTGACATTCCATCTTTAAATGTCAAGCTACACAAACTCTCTAGATAATTCGATTTGGCCAAGCAACGTAAAATCAAAGTCGCGGAACGAAGAAGAGTTGAAATTTATTTCAGTGAAACGATCACAATTAGAAATCACGGATTTTTTAAAGCAACTCTGATCAATTTTTCAACATACAACTCGAAAGGATGCCATTAGTGAATTTACAAAAGATTCCCGCTAACCGAAAGTTGTCGCATTCACATATTTTTCGAGAATTTAAAATTGGGTAAAATGGCAAAATTCTCGAGAATATAACCAATTTAAAATTGATTCGAGAAATTGAAATAATTAAAAACTTAATTAAAACAGATTAAAATGATTAAAACCGAATTCTTATCCTAACTAATAATATTCGAGTAAATATTTTCGTTTTTGAAAGAAAATAGTCGCGATTGCGCGACAAGTTCCTAAGTGCAGATGGTATTAGATAAATTGAATCGCTGTGATTCTTATGATCAAGAATACAGATATTAATTTTAATTATTTAAAAAGGCAATTAGCCTTTATTAAATTGTAAATTTTTATCAGATTTAATTGCGATTTCAAAAACGCGCGCAAATTACCTTGATTGTTGCACATGCGCATCAATAGACGTTCTATAATTTTAGTGTTTTTAATCTACTACACACAAATCTCGCCTACGGCAACTTCTATTAGAGCAACATCTCCCTAACGGCAACCGGAAACTTTCTTCTTGGGCAACAAATGCTTTCTATTGCGGCAACTTACTTATGGCATCTGATTGGTTACTATCGTTACTATTGGCGCGCAGTGTCAGTGTATGTGAGTATGTGACGACCCGATCTCAGATTCTTTGAGTTTGAATTTTGTAGACGCGCGAATATTTAAATTATATTAAAATGATGAGAAATTAGCCTACCGATCGGCTTATGAAGATAAACTCGGAGATCACGGAGTTGAAATAAGAAAGGTATATGTTTTCAAAATATTACTTTATTTGACATACGGAATTAGTCTAAGTCTTTCAAGTAAAAATGCGAAGTCTTGACTAGAGACGAGCTTGGGAGAGAACGAACTTCCCAAGTCAAGAACCAAGTTAAATCTGTTGATATGCTGCCGATCAGACGTCAGACGACAGACGTGAGACGCTGCTCATGCTGTTCCTGTACGTCACACTTCACAGGGCCTGGTCGAGTTGAGGGCGTAGGCCCGTATAGGGCCACCCTCAGGCCTCATCTGGCAAGTCGTAGTCTTAAAAATTACGCTAAGTCCGCGAGTCACGCCCTTTCGGACTGGTGAGGGAAACTCGAGAAGGGAGAGTTTTCTCACGATCTTTGAAACTTAAAGCAATCCAGAGACCGTTTTCTAGGAAGCATTTCCGGGTCACTTTTATACTCTGAGAAAGTCGAAGAGTATGAGTTTTCCAATTTCAGGGTTGTCTGTATCGATGAGCCTTTCAGGTTAACATTTTCGCATATTTTGCGCCGGACATAATAATTATTTACGGTTCCTTATTTTTTTATAATAGATCTTATTCTAAAGTCTCCTTAGTGGATCTACAATTCTACCATTTAAATATAAATATTTATTCGAATTTGAATTCAAATTCTATCACGTGGTTTTGACTTAAGGTGCAATGACAATTTGTGAATGCACCTTTAATTTAGTAATAAAGATGAGCACACATGTGCGCTCATCACATGTAGGTTAGGAATTTGTTGCCGTAGGAGAAATGAATTTTGTTGCCGTAGTTGAAATTGTCCGGGCAGAACTAGTTGCATGTTGCAACTAGTTGCCCTACTAGAGAGTTGAGTGTAGGTTGTTGGCCCTGTATATTGCTCCGATATTTCCCAAAAGGCTCTGATTCTCTGAATTGGTGGCTTTTGGAACATCCAAACGAAATTGCTGGAATATCTGAGTGAACTGAACTGAACTGAACTGAACTCATCAGAACTCATAAACGCACGCTACATTGCTACAGTCGGTGACTTTAGTTTTAAATCTTTTAAATATATAAAAATCGTGAAATTAAATTCGCAAAAATGTCAGACTGGGATACCGTACCGATTACTCTCAGAAAACGTGCTCCGAAAGGATCTGCTATGAAATCTGAGCAGGTAAGCAAGTTTCGGAAAGTCACAAGATGTCATCGCTCCATGCTCTGCACTAGTACCGAAAATATCTATTGTTTTTATTTCTAGGCCGTAAATGCAGCTCGCCGACAAGGCGTCGCCGTCGATACACAAGTTAAATGTAAGTAGTTTACTTATTCTATTAATTAAAAATATTTCCGGAATGGTGTTGTCAGTTTGGAGCTGAATGATTAAGGTTCAAATGATGTAAACACGCAATTCACCTTCAACTTACATGCTGCATGTACTCTGTTGAATAATTTATGTTATTGATTTCATCAGTTTATTTTCCATTCATGAATGTATGTTATCTCAATTATTGCTTTCATTATCTTCACATTTGTTTTAAAGTGAGAAATTTTTCAATAACTAGAGTTTTATTTTTTAATATTTTCGACACGTGTACAATCTATTTGTGCTGACAAAAATAGTATTGCGTAATTTCTATATGATACAATTTTTTGAAGCTTGTATCAATTAATCAAATGACGGAGTAAATAACAAGGACTTTTTAATTGTTGGTAAAAAAATTTATTGTTTAGTTTTAATCCTTATTTAAAAAAAAAACATAAGCCTCAATCCGTAGCGCAGGAAATTTACTCGCTACTGTTTAGATTGAAATAAATTCTAAATCGATTGCAATTTTGATTCAGGGGGAGGTGGAGCAAATAAGCAACACGTCACTACAAAAAACACAGCAAAACTGGACCGTGAGACTGAGGAATTAAAGCACGAGACAGTCCCCCTTGACCTAGGAAAACTAATTCAACAGGGTCGTCAGAACAAAGGACTTTCTCAGAAAGACTTGGCAACGGTACGTTTTAAAATTGAAAACAATTTTTTTAAACATAGGACTATTTATGGTAAATGTATTAAATATATGGTTTCTAATTTCAGAAGGTGAATGAAAAAACACAAGTGATAAATGACTACGAGGCTGGTCGTGGAATTCCAAATCAGTTAGTTATTGGCAAAATCGAGAAAGTACTTGGAATTAAATTACGAGGAAAGGATCGTGGGTGCCCCTTGGTGGCCCCCGGGACTAAGAAGTGAATCTCGGGGGAATGATGTTTACTTTTCACCATTAAAATCGGTCCTGCAAAACCCCACATATAAACGACGATAGATAGTCACAACGTCCATCGTCACACTTCCTCTCGATTATTTTGATATTCTCTATAATGTAGGTTTTTGCGATATTGTGTTTATAAATATAAAATACAAATTATCAGAGAATGCATAAGTCTCAATTACAAACGTAGTCACTGCGAGGCAGGATTATTTAATGGCCGTGTCTAGTCATACGAAAATTTCGGTGGGAATAGCTTAATTTTTTTCGTGTTAATAGCATGACCAGGAAAGAAGGAACTATTTGTATCGAAATTTCGGTATGAATGGTTTGTGGTACGATTAGGCACTGCCTTATATTACGCGTCCTGCTCAAACCTATCTATGTATGTGAATCAATAACAAGATTATTATTTATACGAAAAGTCTACAATCAGACTACAATAAAGACTAATAATTTATGTCATGTTTCAAACTTGATTTTTTTATTTATAACAGGTTTCAAACTCCCCTGTTTTTCTTCATTTTTTTAAGAATCACTGTTATGAATTTATCTCAAAGACAGTAAGAACCAGACTTTTATTATATTGGTATAGATCGTATAGATTAAAGAAAATAAAATTATGTAAAGGATACCAGTGTCTTCAAAAAAAGTAGAAAAGAATTGAGGAGACTTGTAGTTAGATATAAAGTATTGTATTGAATTATTCCTCCATACAGTAAAATTGAAAATTAATCTTTTCTTAACTCGAATGTCTCAGTTTTTACACCATCCTTTGTAATAATCTTAATGACGATGCTATCCCCAGTGTAGATATCACGTTCGGCAGCAGAAGTGAAGACGTCCTTCATGACCTTCAAAGCTTTCTCTATTGTCAATGGTTCTTTTTCTACATTCTCTTGGTTTCCGTAACCAATCTAAAAAAAAAAACAGAATTATTTTTTACGTTTATAACTCAGTACCGAAAATACCGGTCAATTAATTAGGACTTAACATGTGTAATACGATACACTTGACAGCACCTGAATCGTGAGTATGAAATAAAAATTAAATCTAAAAAATACCTGATTATCCAAAAGGGGTTGTAAAAGAGCACCTGCAGAACCTCCAGCTGTGAAATTAACTCTTTCTATGTGACCGATTGGATCATAGCAGTAAACGCAGCCTCTGCCGTCTGCGTCTAAACCAGCCAAGACGTTACTAATGTAGTAAGGGAAGAATCTTTTGTAGTAGAGCATCGTAGAGAGCATTTGGGCAGCTGCAGGTGTCGAAATATCCTTAAGATGTTCGTGCTTGTACATCTGATTAAAAAAAATTAGAGAACTTTTGTAAGAAGTTCAAAAAACAATTTTTTGGTTGTGTATACGTAAATTAAAGTTTATTAAAGTGAAATTTACTGGATACCTGCATACGTGCTGCTAAAACTCGGGTGAGACTCAAGGTGTCACACCAACATCCGGCACAACCCAAGATCGTTTTGTCTGAAAGTTGGAACAGCTTCTCCTGGTTTCTGGTGTTAATCTGGAATCCACTACTGAGACGAGTATCTGCTCCAATGATACAAAAGTCGTCTCCTGAAATAGCCACGACGCTCCTGAATAAAGAAACTTTTATCATTAATAAAGTTCCTAAAAAACAATTAAGCGTGTTGGATTTGAGTTCTAATTACAAAATTAAAAATTTTTATTTTATGCGAAAATTATTAAAACTAGATTTTTTTGCACTCTATAATTAGAATAAGTAAGTTAGACTTATTCGAGCGGTAGATTAAAAGAATTAAAAGTTTAAAACAGGAAAAACTTGTCTAGTCATGAAAAGCCAGCTCATTTCGAAAAGTTGATTATTTAACGATCAGATAAATACAAAAGCAGGCATAAAATAAGAAGATAAAATAGGATGTAAGATTTAGAATAGACAAATTAGATTAGAAATTTATTTAAATAAAAGAAGTAAATAGTTTAAAATGCATAGGTTACAATTGATTCTTACCCTCCATTATCCGAATAGGGGTTGAAACGCTTTTGCCTTGGTCCTTGGACATAGTCGGGTAGATTTCTAGTCTCACCAGAATCGTAAAGTGTCATTTTATTATTAAAAAAGCTTTTAAGATTAAGGTGAAAAACTTGTGAACTTTATCAATGTTTTTAGAGTTTTTAGGTTAGGGCGGATGACGGATCACTTTACACAGACTTTACAGTTTGATTTCCAATGCATTCCATTGGTATCAGAGTAGTACGACCATTTAGTATGAACAACTTTGGAATTGGTATGAACGTATCGAACGTATGAATTTGGTATCAGTTGGTATGAATTTGGTATGAATGTGTAGGCTGGTCAGGCTGGTGAGTGCCTGGTGTGCCTGGTTCTGGCCTGGTGTAGGCAAAGATGGTGTATAGGTATATATATATATATATTTCCCAGTGTCACCACAACAAAAACTCGGCGGAAAATTTAAATTCACCAATGATAGGACGTTCGAGAATTTCAAAGAATCGCGCCTAAACCAATGGAAATCATTCGAGTAGTGTTCCTAAACCAATCCTGTTCATGTTCTTGGAAAGGGAAAATGGAGGTATTGGCAGGTATTGGAGGAAATCGTGAAAAATCCTACGAGGATGTGCCGAGAGAATTCAATTCGCGGCTCGCGAAAAATCAATATTGCACCGCCTCCTAGAGAAAGTCTTTCCGCGCAAACGTGCAAATCGAATAAATAGTCGTCTGCAGTCGCAGGCGACGGACCGCGAATTCGACTGTGGGACAGTGATGGATAAATTGTATTTATTGTCTTTCTATAGTCTGAAAATGGTTTAGTAGTTTTAATTTTTTTATGCAGTGTCAAGTGAAGTAATTCCCTTTATTTGCAAAATGTTCTTTGAAGTAAATTTTCAAACCGATGATCGTCAAATCACAACATAGGAATTCCGAGGGTGCCGTGAGGCGGAATGACGCTTGAGGACCCATTCTTTGTCGTCAAAGAGTGAGTTTTTTTTTCAATTTATCCATTAAAATACGTTTTTTTATTACGTTTTGCTTTAAGATTTCAATCGTCTTTATCGATAGGCAATTTTCTACTTGTTTATCGCTATTTGTCGATAGATAATCTTATCTCAAAGGACAATGATAAATCCATTTTAGAACGTATACATATTCTACTCTATACAGATATAATCAACGATCGAAACCTTGTACTAATTTTTATTTCACACCGGAAGCTTAAATTTTTCTCTGTGTAAATGAATTTATTTGGTGTAAATACTTACTGAAAATTGTTCAGTAAGTATTTTTTTATTTAGTTTTTATAATAAAATTTGATAATATTGACAAGTTGTCATCTGTTTTTTTTAATATTGGAATTTTGTTTTAATCTTAATTGAAAAAGTAAAATTCTAGAGTAAAAAACATTTATTTTCTATTATTTTTTAAAAAGAATTAATAAATTAATTACCGTTTTAGATTACAAATTTATTTGTTCTTACATTTTAAAAAGAGATAAGTTTTTCATTCTCGTCGCTAATGATATTGTTTAAATCTTCATTTAGATTAAAGTCTTAATTACGAAAAGAGTTAACACATCGATATGCTTTTATCCATTGCTCTTAGATGGTATTTTAATTATTCTCATAAAAGAGAGTAGATACATTATCTACATTTATTTTCATAATAACAAATGTTTAAAAGAAGATAATATAGTGTCTGGATTTCAATTTATGCGAATCTTGCTCAGGAATTTGTAACCTTTTCAGTATTTTATTATAGAAGCAGATGAATTGTTGGATAAATGTTTTTAATTTTAAAGAGACTTGTATTTTTTTACGTAAATATATAATATATTAAGGATTGGTCCAACCTTATAATTCGATTTCTTCAGTTTACATAACAAATATTTTAAATAATATTTTTTTTCTCTGTAGTGAGGTACTAATTTGTTAAATATTAATATGTGTAAAGCGAAAAAATGTCTACTTTATGTGTAAAGTGAATCGAATTTTTCGTTTTGCGCAAAAAGTATTAAAAGTAAAGGCTTTTCGTTCTATAATTCTATAGTTATATTTCGAAAAAAATTACGTCTTCAAAACGAAAAAGTACCTAATTCTAATATTTGTCGAGTAAAATGAGAAAATTGAATGTTAAGGTAGAACTCGAGTCCAATACTCTTAAATATAAATGTAAAGAAAGTGGAAATTCGTTCATTCACTGAGCTCATATTTTCTTATTATTTTTGTTGATTTATGCATTTTAATTTCAGCGAGGTGAGCAAAGCTTTAAATAAAACAAGAGGTCTCTATGGTCGTTGGGCGGAATTGCAGGATGTCACTGTCACAACCCCAACGGTAGGTTCAGGACTTCCTGTGTCCCGAGAAGAATTGGAGTGGACTACCACTGAGCTTCGAAACGCATTACGGTCCATTGAATGGGACCTCGAAGATCTAGAAGATACTATTTATATCCTTTTCATACCTACAATTTTTTATTTTTTATCTTACAATTTTTGATTATAATTGTAAACACTTTGAAATCATTTGAAATTCCTCGAAATAATTTAAGATTCCTAGAATTAAATATTTTGAAATACCCTAAAAGTTTTTTTGTTAATGCCCTTAAAGTCTTTAAAAGTTCTTTAGCATTCTTTAAAATGCTCTAAAATCTTAAAAAAAATGTTTACATTTTCGAATCTACAATATTGAACTTTCTTATTAGTCAACGATTCTGTTATTGAAGCTTTTTTATTATAAAATACCTTAACATTTTCAACACGTATCGTAGAGAAAAATCCATCCAAATTTAAAATCGACAACAAGGAATTAACAATTCGAAGGCACTTTATTGAACAAACTCGTGACGAAGTAAAGGTAATTTCTTCAATGAATGAGAAAATATTAACCGCCTCTATACTCTAGAAAGGATTAAAAATAATTATTTTTATTTACAATTTTCCAGATTATGAAAGACAAGATGAATTTGAGCAGAGGCCGTGATCGAGATCGTACTGCAAGACAAGTAATTGAAAAACTATATAATCTAAAAATGTTTGCACTGGATTTCAGATACAATTGGATACATTCTCTAAAGATACAAATTTTATTTTTCCCACTCATTAAATTGATTGTTCGATCGGTAACACAATCTCTGTATTATCTACTTTTTTTTGACGTAAATCAGCTGAGCAATGATTGTTTCAAGATATGACAACAAAAACTTGATACTTCTTTTCACAATATGAGTTTTTTTTAGTTTACACTCAGATAAAATTATATTTGGAAAGTCGGCCCCATAGTAAAAAATCTCCAAAATGGTTCGTGCGGTAAATAATGTAATTTGCTCTAGTATATACATATATTTTACCTTTATTTTACTAAATCCTAGTTTTGAAAATAGGCTTTTATATTAATTTTAACCAGAATTTCAAATGACTAATTACAGACTTCACAGTCTTTCCCCTATTTTCTTCTTTTTGAAAGCATTTTATGTTGTAAAGCCTGTATAATTGTTTATTAATATTAAACATTTATTTTGGTTAATGTAGTTCTGAATCTCACATAGTCAATATCCGCATTCATAATCAGTCTTAAATTTAATTTGCATTCAAAGTTAACGATAATTAAGACGTCTAATTGAACTAAACATTACTCCGTTCTCATTTATCGATACTGTAAAACGCATATAATTCCATTTATCTTATGATACTAAAATCACAAAAATAATCAGCTTCCAATTATTGTTTGTTTTAAATCAGCTTTTAGTAATTGATTATTTTTAAAAATTCCAGCCTCTTTTGGATAACAGTCCTGCGAGAGTGCCAGTCAATCATGGGACGACAAAGTACAGCAAATTAGAAAATGAAATTGATAGTCCTAATCGACAGTTTATGGATTCAACGATACATCAACAACATACAATGATACATCAACAGGATGAACAACTCGATATGATCGGAGAAAGCATCGATACTCTTAAAACTGTCTCCAGACAAATTAATTCCGAATTGGATGAACAAGCAGTGTTAGTTTGATTATAATGTAATTTTTAAATTCAGGGAAAATCCAGTTGATTCGAAAGATTTAAGGAGTAGTCAACCCTTTTAAACCTTCAATTTTATTACGTTAATCAACTGAAGTTTTGTTTTATTCTTCAAGCGTAGTGATATGGCTTCTAAATTTCAGAATGCTGGACGACTTTGGAAACGAGTTAGAGGCGACGGATTCGAAATTAGATGCGACTATGAAAAAAATGGCAAAGGTCCTGCATATGAGCAATGGTAACTATAACAATTACATTCCCGCTCCTACTACTTCAGCATCTAACGAAACTGGCTATGTTCCTAAGTCATCTTCTTTCTATGCTCTGTCGACCACTATTACTAACTGCTTTCTATGCTCCAGGGAGTAATAATAACGTCTATTTTCATAATTATGTACCACTTAAAAGTCAAAAGCGTGAAGCAATTTTAATTTTCTAATTACCTCCTACCAATTCCAAAGTAACGTGATCTCTCTCTTCGATGCTTACTTTAATCCTCAATTAATAACTTAGTCTCGAAAGTGCCACTCTCAAGATTTTACAACGTATTCAATTACCCATATATAAATATTAAACTCGATAGACTAGAGACTAGAGGCGTAGTATTATATATGATAGAACCCTATAATTATCAACAATTCAACCCTACCCAGAAAACAATAAACGATTGAAAAATTGCTTTAGTGAACCGATTTGTTTTAAGGGTGTTGGGTCCAAGTTCTTATTTAAAAATTCGATTTTATCATTTTACGAAACTAATTATAATATTTGTCATGTAAATTGAAGAAATCGAATATTATTTTAGGGCTTAGATCCAATACCCTTAAAACAAGAATACTATTTTTCTCTATATTTCCATATTTCCCACGAAATTTTAAACTTTTTAAATAATTGACCAATTCAAGTTCAAGAATATGAAAGGTAAATGAGCAGAGTGTGTGATTACAATATAAAAATATCTTTAAATAAAATACCGTAATAAATCTTGAAACGGAAATTTCCTATTTCTTAAGAATACGGATTCACGAAAGCCTAAAACCAAGACAAATTTCCCAATCGGTTTCTTGTTGATGGGTAAGATCATTTTTATTTTAATATATTTTTTCAGCTTTATGGCTTTGTATCTTTATTTGAATTTTTGGAGATTTGCTTTTTTCTAAAGGAATAATGAGTACAAAACTAAATTTATTTTTTCCTTAAAGACAAAAAAACTGCTTCTAAAATTATACTAAAATCAGAAAGTAGTTTTATTTTTCTGATAGTTTGTATCGGTCTAGAATTGTTTTCTAATTAATGAAATAGGAAGGAAGGAAGCTAAATTTTATTTTCTAATTTGCCAGTACTGAAAATTTCTTGCCTAATAGTAGCCACTAGCCAAATGCAATATCAAATAGAAACCTAACAATGTATGCCAAATATAATAAAATAAATGCCAAATAAGATAAAAGTCAATAGGAATGGTTTGCACAAGTTTTGTGCCTGACTTTTGTCAGCCGATGAAGTCAGTTTTTCTTTGCAAAAGGAACAATAGTTTGTATAAGAAAAGGAATCAGTTTTATAAATATTCTATAGTTTAGAAAAACGTGATGTTCGATGAGAAAACGTTGTTTTTCTTTTACTGTGAATTTTATTGTTGATAATAGTATTTTGATTAGTTGTCGTTTTAACTCTTTAACTCAGGTGGAAAAATTGAAAATGCATTATTTATATGATTGTTGATAGGACACCGATGTTACGTGTGACAGGTTTCACAGATATGTGACGCGTTAGAATCTAATGCTCTAATTTAACTAAAATGTATATCGTTAGCGTAAAAAAAGTCTGGACGAATAAAATTGCAAATATTGTTTCAGAGATTGTACATGTCACTGTAAGAGTAGAAATAATTATTTCCTGATCCATACTAACTCGTTATTACATAAAATTATTCATTTGATCGCTCTATAATGTACTCGTGTAATGATAATGGAATAAGGTTTTTATTTTCGTTAACTGGTTGCATGAGAGACAAAAATTTGCTGCATGGTTTATTTTTTGGTGCATGATCTTCTGGGAAATTGGGTATTTTGTTTCAGAAATCATTTTACATATGTTAAGTATATTTTAAATCTTAATTTTACCCATGGCTTGTCAATTTAAAAATTAATTCAATGCAGGGTAAATACAATTTAAAAAATACAAGTTGAAAGAAATCATATCTGTAAAAAATTTCTATAATCATTGCACTTGTAAACTCAGAATGTTATATGACAAATATTAAAAAGGCGATGAGAAGTTGAATATTTTGTAAATAATAAAATAGAGATAAATGACCACTTTTTAAAAATGGGCCAATTACATAAGTTAACATCTAACCGTCTAAAATGAAAAAAACTTGTAGCGATTGATAATAAATCCAAATAGTTTGGCAAGTTAAAATAAACTACAATAGTTAAACGAGTGGCGAATGTGATGTTACTTTCCGTTTGTTTTAGATCGCAGACAATGGGTAGCTATTGGAGTATTGACTGCCATATTGATAGTTCTAATTATTTTATTTATAATTAAGTGAATTGTTTTGTTTTCCTAGTTCCATATAAGATTGTTTTTTCACCGTTTTTTAAATGTAAACGACAGAATACGTTAAGTTTTCAATTTATTTCCTATTTATTTCTTATAATCCTGTGGTAATAGTTTAATCATTAATAAAATAAATGTGTATATTATAAACTGATTACGCAAATCCCTTTCAGTGTTGTTCCAAGTTTCGTCCGCAACTCGCCATATAAAAAAGAAATCTTATTCAGTAAAATTATTTTATTTCGGTGATTTAAGAAGCTACATATTTTGTACTAAGCTATTTCGTATAAAAATGCTTCATTATATTATTTTCTACAATTAAAATATAAAAATGACGTACATAACGTAACATTGACAAAAATTTCGCCATTCAGAATCGAAATGGACTAAAGACTTCTCGTTATTATGCCACATTCTTATTTTAAACTACTTAATGATTACAAATTTTTTTCAAAGGCAATTTGAGTACACTTTTCATTTTTAATAGAATTATC
>JAUEJJ010000044.1:4587546-4613805 GCA_032164275.1 Synergus coniferae | reverse complement strand
ATATTAAATTAACTAACCGACAGACTCTGCTCGTTCTTCCATCAACGCTAGTGCTGTTAACACATTCACCTGCGTGTCCATTGCAAGCACAACGAGCACCCACAGCAACATCAGCAATTGCATAGTAGTAAGATTTTAATACTTGATCATCTCCGAAAACTTCGTCTCCAAAGGTGTTTAATCTGTCCAAAGTGATTCTCAAGTCTGTAGCTTGAACCCATTCCTAGAAAAAAATGATGAATACTATAGATAAAGAAATAAATGTAATAGAAGGCTTTTCCTTTGTTACTTTAATATTTACTTTTTAAATAAAAAATAAATAAGATAAACAAACCTGTAATTCAGGATTGGTTTCAAAATAGTAAGCAGATGGTCGACCTTCTAGGGTGGAAAAGACCACAGCTCCCTTGGACAGTGGGGAAATATCAGAGTACTCTGAAGTACAGAGTATTCGAGTGTCATCTCCACGTGTGGTGTCTTTGGATTCAGGCAATAAGTAAGTATCTCTGCATGTGGCTGAGTAAAACTGGTAAGGTTGCCACTGAGATTTCTCATTCTTCTTCTTGTAAATTCCCCAACTTTCTGGACGAGGAGATTCGAAAAGCACTCTCACGTAAGTGATGTCAAAGGTTTTTCCTGTAACGAAAAATAAAGAAAAATGAATTCCTAGTTTAAAATAAATAGAATTAAGGATGTTGGACTAAAGTTCTAAACTCAATATTCGATTTCTTCATTTTATTGAATCAAAATTATAGCTAGATATTTTTTCGCTCTGTACACACACTTTCGTTTAAAAAGTTAGTACATCTACAGGGCAAAAAAGTATCGAATTATAATATTTTTTAAGTGAAATGAAGAAAGCAAATTTTAATCTTAAAACAACAAATTCCCAAATTTAAATTAAACGAAAAAATTGATTTTACAGAATATAAATTTATAAATAATACTAATTTAATAAGTACTGATATGTACTTTATATTTGAAAAGTTAAATTCGAAAAATTGTAGACGTTTTTATTATTAATGGAGAATTTTCATTTTTTTTTTATTTTAATGATTGCCTATTGGAATATCTAATTTTCCCAAAAGTCAAGATTGTATTTTAAAGTTTTACGCCACTGTGTTTAGGGTAAATCACCGGGAAGGGCGGTGTCCTTAATGAATGGACTTGTTCACATGTGGCTCGCAGCCGGTAGAATAACTAAGCACTGCGTATACTCAAGTTTCATTGGAGATGACTCATAAGCCTGAGGAGCTTTAAACCATCCCTTCTCTATTTTTTAAGAACAGTCTGTACTTTACATTTCTAAGCACAGTTTCAACTTTTAAAAAGAGAAAATGAAATGTTATATTTTAGACTATTATTCTCAAAAGGAAAAGTTAGTCTCATATTGTACTTTTCAAAGGGTTGATGAATCGAATTATTAGGGTACACCAGATTCAAGATTTCAAAATATTTCAAGATGAATTTATAGGATTTTAAAAGACTTCATATATTCCGAAATATATTTTTGAAAACTTCAAAAGAATTAAAGAAGTTATAAAGGTTTTCAAAAAATTTCAAATATTTTAATAAAAGATATTAAAATCTTTTCAAGAGATTTCTAAATTTCATGCCTTTTCAAAGAATTACCAAATATTTTAAGAGATTTAAAACTTTGATAAAAATGAGTTTGTGCTATAAGTTTTCATGACGAGACTCGTTTCGTTTTATTTTATGTTTTTCATGTCATAAAAATCGTGGGAGTATGACACTGGTATATACCACTGAGAACCAGTGATTTATTCTATGTGACCAATGGACGGGATGGGATTTATCAAGTCGTGCACAAACGTCCTGATAGGCTGGAAGTGGAATCAGGGAAGTCAAAGGTTCATCACGCCTACCCTTTCCAGAGAAGAAAACGATGAATGGGACCTCTTTACCGTACCACAAGTATGAATACCGAGTACAGATTAGAGCCCTTTATCTTAACATAATTTCAAAAATAATCTTAGGTCAAAATTTAGATTGACATCTCCACATTTCTGGACATTTATCAACTATCTAGAGATCCTTGAAAAAGTGTTAGAGTCACGTTATTTATTAAATAAATTTACCCGGCGTTGTCCATGACTTTAAAAATTTTAAGTGACTTTAAGAGAATTTAAAGAATTTCAAAGGATTTTTAAACGAGTTAAATAAAATGATGAAATTGGATTTTTAATATAGCACTTAGTTCCAAGACCCTTATACGTAATAAAAGGTAAAATTACCAAGGTTCAGGGTCAGATTGACTTGATTTGGGTATTGGATTCCATCTGCCATGGTTGTAGATTGCCACCAAGTAGCATTATCGTTATTATCATGGTCGGTGAGAAAAATTGCTGAATGGTCTCCGGCTCTGCAAATTTCACAAGATTTCTCGTTGTTCTGATTTTCATTATGCGTCTGCATACAATATTCTGTGGGGTTTCCGTCTTCTCCACACGTGTTTGTAGCTTCCATAAGAACGTTGAAAGCAGCATTTTCGAAGGGCGGAATACACCTCTGAAACACGTCGAAATCTACGATTCACTAATCTAGCTCGTTGATGGTATTGAGAATATGTTTCACAAATTTTCAATTCAATAATCAAATATTATTTAAGGTTGTTGGAACCAAAAGATCCAAAAATTTTTGCGAAAAATAAATAGTTAATATTTTGAGATTAGATTTCAAATTCCTTGTTTTGTAGATTAACATTAAATATGTTTTGTTCTATAGTAAAGTTTCTAGTTCAAAAAAGAAAAGCGGTGTAGAGCAAAAATATCTAATTATAATACTTGATAAATAATAAAAGGAGGAAATAGAAGTTTCAGGTTTGAACTTGATTTAATGCCCTTAATAAATATTCATTCTATTCATTCCAGAGAAATAGAATTGAATTTGCAATTCTGCAACATTTATATACAATGTTTGCATGAAGTATAATTACGGCTAATCAAAATTATCTATAGTTACACTTCCGAGTCCAGCAGAGGTCAGGGTTCGTTATATATGTTATGTTCCAGTTTTGTGACAATAAATCTTCCCCCTCATAGATAAAGATTAAAAAAGGAGAGATGTAAATTAGTCCAGATTCGTTAATAAATATAAAACAAAACTCAATTTTTCGTCATTTTGAATTTATAGATATTCCTGTAATTAAAGGAAATCAATGAAGATATCCTATTATAATTTTTTATATTTATTATTTATTCAGATGATTCCTAAAAGAAGCATATCTTTTTCAATTAGCGGCATTGAAATCATTCTGAAGATTCATCGCCATGAGCTCAGAAGCAATTTATCGTAATCATTTACGTATTTCCTTTGAATGATAAGTACAACATGATTTCAAAGCGGGGAAATAGGCTAATTTTTGACGAAAATAAGGAAATAAATTCTTTTGAATAACGTTAATACTGTACTGAATTTAATTTAAAACAGTATTTAAAAAAATTTAATTTCCAACCAGAGAAATAAATTTTCAACTAAATATTTAAAATTTCAGCAGAATAGTTTTCTTTTCATCCAAAAAGATACATCCAAAGCCCTTAAGTTTTTGGAATTTAAGATTTTTGGGAGAACTTAATAATTAGTTATATTTATAAGTCGTTAATTTTATTGTACAATTATGGTAGGAAAATTTATAATTGGACAAATTTTTAAATTAGAGTATGTGTAACTCGTTATTTTTGTTTTTCGTTAATTAGTGTATTCCGTATTTATTTTATTGGCTAATTTTGGGAAGTCCCATTCTGAGTCAAAGAAATATCACGCGATTAAATTTACATGAATGGGAAGCATTATCAGATATTTTTCTTACGAGAATGTGAATCAAAAGCATTTAAAAACAGTCGTTTCTCTTAATCTCCCAAACTTTAACTCTGAAAGTTCAAGCGACTTTCAACCCAATGATAACCCAGCACCTTATATTCCTACCAAAAACCGAAACCATTCCAAGTTCCAGCTAAAAATAACATTCATCTTATGAGCATATGAGTATGCCTGCGTGCTCAAGATGTGAAATGAATATTTACGTTATGAAAAGTCAGTCACATTAAGTATTGAAATATTCAATAATTATAGTCAGATCTGATTTTACGAACATTATTATTAAAATAATAAATTCGATTAGAAATATTTCCTAATTATAGAATATAATCATTTATTTAGGAATATTAAAGTTAAAAATAGAATTTTTTAAAAATAGGATCAAAACATTAAAAATGATGGCGTAAAAATTTTCAAGTATTTTCAATCAGGATTTGATGAAAATTTTCAATGTAAAATTAAAATTTTGTTAATTTATATATTTAGAAACCCTCAAAGCAGTCGTAAAATTCAACTTCCTGAACTCACCTACTCTTTCTCTATAGCTAGAAATAGTTATTTCCAAAAATCTCAAGTTTATCCCAAGTTTTGTTTTAATTTCGTGCTTAGAGATCATTAATAAAAATGTATATAAAAAGAGAATATCTATAAATCCTTTTTATCAAAAATGATTTTACTTCAGGATTCGTACAATTAAAACCTGACCTCTGAATTTCAAAATTTGTCGAATCTTGATCCTCATGAGATGAATTTTTTGGATACAATACAATAAAAGAATTCTAGAAACCTTTTTTTCGGATCAGTACAATAATGACAGTATTACACTAACCTGAGGTCTTCCGGAGGCATCATAGCACTTATCCTCCTCTCTACTTTTTGGTATCCTATTGAACTGTTCATCAGATGGATCCGGTTCAGCCAAAGCTCCAATGTGGAGACCCACGATGAGGAGGAAAAAGAGACTTCCACACATTGTCTCTTCGTCTGATGACTCCAAATCTCAACTTAAGGACCTACACAACACTTTGGTCCATCAGCACTGCATCAACAAATTATGATTTATGATTTTTTTGGGAAATTGAAGTTCAAACCCCAGTTAAAGTGAATCGTGCGAAACACTACTCCGACTCACTTTCCGGTTTTCCGTCGAGTCGCAGCACTATTTCACATCCATCCGCTTCTGAGGAAGGGTCACGACTCGTAGAGACTCAGAGCTTACAATTTTGAGTTTACTGCCGAGGCCACATTCTGCGGAACAGCGCGAGAGTTCTTCTTATCTTAAGAGAGTTCATTAATCTCGATTCAGCTTGGACACTGCCAATTGACGATGTAATTCTGATGTAATTCTGTAATGATAGGAACTTGAGAGAATAAATTTTAGATAAAAGGATTTTGCCGAGGGGTTGATCACTCTTAACTTTTAGTCTACACAAGACAAGATTCCTATCTATAAGGTTTTAAAAGATGCACATTAGATTTCAAGAGTATTCAATTCCTCGAATGTTGATAATAATTCTTGATGATTGCTTCAAGAGTTGTAGAAGCTGGTTCAAGATTTCGGATTATGAAGATTGTAGATAGGCAAGAATAGATTTGAATAAGTAGATGACGAGAAATAAGCCGACTGGACAATTTGGAATCGACATTTCAGTTCGGTCTTCTCAGATATAAAATAAATTTTGGCATTAAAAACTTCTTCATAATTTGTGGTCCGAGCTAGTTCAGTTAGAAATTAACGTCTTGAAAAAATATAAATATCGGTTCTATAAACTATCGACTACTGTAATTTAAAAGGGCATCTTTGAGTAATATTTTAATATCGCACCAAAATTACGTTAATGCCTTTAATTACAGGAAACATTTCAATTAAAGTTTCTCAACATTTTCTTTCTATTGGAACCAGAATTGTGTCACAGTGTCAATATAATCTCTTTGCCTAACATTTTATTATTCTTTAGTAAGTAGATATCAATGTGTTTTTTTTAAATTTCAATTTTTCTCAATAAAAACAAGTCTCATAAATTTCATCTCTCTCTTTCATAAAAAAATTAGATTAAAATTAAGTCTGAGCCACTTTCAGTGATAAGTCTTCCAAATATAGTCATTAAAATTTCATTTAAATCTTTTTAAATTAATTTCTAGATAAAAAATATAAAAATAAGTTTTTTGAAAGTATCTAAGCCCAATTATGTTTAAAATTTTTGTTTATTTCTATTTAATTTCAAGAATAATAGTTTTAAGATGTTATTCACTTATTTTCAAAGTAAAGAAGATCCTTGTAATCAAAAATTCCTTTCAATTCACAACGTTAAAATATACTTTTTTAAAATTTTAAATCTAAATTAAAATTCACTCAGAATTCCAGAATTAAAAATTTCACTGGTTTCTCGTACTCTCCAAAAACTCACTTCTCCAAAAACCCGAGAACTCTGTAAAAAAATCGTTGCAAAATCAGCTTTTATGCGAAATTATCTAACACCAATTTTTAAAAACACTTATAATGGGGTTCCGAAGATCCAAGATTTGCCGTCACTGTTTCCACAGAGACGCTCGAGGTGTCCGTCGTTCTTAAGAATGAAATGCGCGATTCCAAATATCCACTGGAGAAAGAGAGACAGCTGCAGAGAGAGAAAGAGGTGTAGGGACAAGGATGCAGACATTGATTGACTAATGAAAGAATCAAAGAGGGAGAGATTGAGCGTGAGAGAAGGAGAGTGGTGCAAAAAGAAGTGAAAAGAAGCTGAGAAGACAGATCGGCGATTGACCGATTGACGAGGTGATCGCATAAATGATGTAAATGCATCACCGAACACTGTACTTGATTATTAAAGACCAAGGAAGAGTCGCGAAGCAGCCTCGCGTTCGTAGACTCACTCTCTCCACCAACAAACTCCGACTGCTAAAGAATGTGCATGGAGAATGGAGATTGGAGTATTGGACTATTGGGCAGAAGCAGAGCTGCAGAGCAGAGTCAGCAGTTCAGCACTCAGCACTCTCAGCAGTTCAGCTTCAGCACTCGCCACTCAGCACTCAGCACTCTCAGGCCTCAGCTCTCAGCAGAGGAGCAGACCAGACTCCAGAGGCTCGAGCGGCGAGCCTCGAGCATTCTCTGTGTTCCTCTCGCCCACTTACGAACCCAGCCTCTCGACTCTTCAGAATAAAAAACCTTTTTAAACCTTGGCTAGGCCTCCCCAATTCTTTCAAATCTCTCCTTCGACATTCCACTCTTAATGCCTCTCTAAACCCAAATCTCTGAAAACAGAGTCGACTCCTTTGAGAGCTTCAATCGAGTTCAGTCCTTTACTCCTTTCAATGAATCAGAACCATTCAGAAAATAATTCCTAGTTGAGAACTTTCAGGAAGCTTTCAGGGTTAGGTGTTCGATGCGAGTTAATTTACGTGCAGAATTCACCAGGAAACGTTTCGTCACTCTAGACCTAAAAAAAAAGAAATTTTTTTAAAATCAGTTTTTAAAAGATTTATTTATTTAGATTCAATGTTTTTGGTTTTTTCGCCTTATTAGCGACTTTTCGGTTTAATGTAAAAAATTTCAAGTAATTGTGTCAAGAGAAAATAAAGATTAAAGCTTACATCTTTACTTCCCCTTCGAGTAACTCCAACGTTACCCGCTATCATCGGTTTCGGCAAAACAGCATAGGTTGGATGTGTCCGGGACACGTGATACAGATATCTCCTCACCCGGAAACGCCGGTTGATATTGTGATGCCACCCACACATTTTAAGGCCTACATTGTTCTTTCACAATTTTGTAGAAGTGCATGGAAAAGAGTTTTTCAATACTTAAGATTCAAGACCAAATTCCACTCATTTAGAGAAAATGATCTTTTATTCTAAAGATATACTTACAAAATTGTTATTATTATGCTACAATTTGCAAGTACTCAAATTATTGTTACAAATAACATATCTGTTGCAATAACAGAAAATAGAGTATTTCTCAATGGCACAAAGAAAAAAAATATAAAATATGTGGAAAGCCTAATCTATTACTTTTAAAATTTGTCAATAACTGCTATTATATTACAGGCTTCAAAGATGAACTTGCAATAGAATAGTTTAATTTTCAAGAGAAGATTAGTTTACTTTCAACCAAAAATATAATTTGAAAAGTAATTCAAAATTTGAAAATCCTATTTTTATAAAAGAAAATACATATTACAACAACTAGCTGAGTTTCACTCATGTTTCGGTTTTTGAATTAAACTTCTTTTCAAAGTGATCTTTCAAATCTTTAAGAGAACAGAAGATATCATCTTTTGAAACCAGAGAATTTACGGGTTCATCGTCACGTTTTATCAAAAAAGCATTCCAGTGCGAATTTTTTGCCCCTAGATAATCATTATCAATCCTGTCGCCAATGTGTAAAGCTTCCTGGGGGTGAATATTAGTTCCTTTTCTTTTTTCACAAATCCTGAGCGCTTCCTTGAAAATCTGGGGGTCTGGCTTTTCACTTCCAAATTCATAGGAACAGAGAATGAAGGAAAAATATGATTTGATGTCCAGAGATTGCAGAATGGATTCGAGGCCGTCATCAAAATTAGATATTACTCCGAGTAAAATACTCTGCTTTTGGAGATAATCGAGAAGTTCGATAGCACCAGGATACGTTTGCCAACACATTCTCGTACGGTAGCATTCTATCAGAGTATCCGCAACCTAAGGTCGTATGATAAATAGGGTCATCGATAAGCAGAGAGGAGTTTGTCAAAATGAAATATTTTGTCATTATACGTACTATAAAATTATTTGAAGCATGACAAGCATTAAGAATTGTAGGGTGGCTACGCAAATTCTCAGAAATAATTTTTTTGGTATTTTTTGAGTTCTTTCATTCGAAATATTTCAAATTGAAAGATTTCAAGTTGAATAAATTTTATTTAAAAGTATTTAAAATTAAATAGTAATTTTGATTATTTCACCTCGAAATTATATCAATATCAATCACATTAGCAGATCCTAAAATGTTGGTAGTTATCGCAGGGCCTATATTGTGTCAATATTTAATACAGTTAATAAAATTTAACTTAAGAATCCAGAAGAAATTCAAATGTGATTACTTGAAATAAATTTCCAAAAATTTAAGTTCAAAACAAATTTCAAAAGCTGTAAAAGGTCATTGCTGGGTTCAATTATTGTTGATGTTTTAAATGTTGTCCAATAATTATACAAATGATATGAATTCCAAATTTGAATATGTATTAAAAAAAAAAAAAATGAACAAAAAGCAATTGCGATTAAAGCGACTAAAGCCTAACCTACAAACTACAATCAACTACATGAATAATTAAATACCTTTGACAGTTTTTCCTCTGTAATATTAGTATTCTGGTCCTTGAAGACACGAAATACAAGTGTTCTCCACCAATTTTCCGATCCCAGGCCAGTATGTTTACCAAATACTGGATGTTCTTTTGCAATCCTTTTAAAGTTAACTTTAAAACTTCCCGCCAATTTTGTCGGATCAACAAAAACACCGTGCTGTGCACCAGCATCGGCGTAATATTTTTCCACATTTGACATCAATAAAGTTCCAGTAACATCAAACGTTATCAACTTCGGTCTTAAAAATCTCATTTCCTGTGCAAATTGATATTTAAGTGGGAAATTTTGCTTATTTAACACACGAAATAAAAAGATTTCACCTATATATTTGCTTTGACCTACCTAAATGACCTAAATAAAGCCGACTGTCTGTCGTAAATCTTTGTAAATATAGGAATCTACTATATCAACTGCCCCATCTTCTGGCGGTGAATGTAAACAATTTGAAATTAATGATTGGTCGATAAATTAGAGCATGTCATAATTACCGTACGAGCAAAATCAGATTTCCTGGGAAATATATATTTGTTCCTATGTTAATTGCGGAACTGCCACCAGCTGCCACATACCCTTAAAATTTAAATACAAAGTGTTTCCAACTAGTTTTGATAACCTAAGGATATAAATAAATAAATAAATAAGAAATTAAAAAATTGGAATTATTTTTTACACAATACTTTAATCAATGCTTAACAAATTTTAATGGAATAATACATAATACTTCGCACAGTATATACCTATTTACAATTACTGCGAACAAGTGATATTTGAAAAGTGGCAATGTATACAAAGCATTAGCAATAAGACAGCGATACATAAATGTTACAGATATCAGATCATTATTAAAAACAGTATAATATAGGTACCGGATTATCTACTAATAAGAATGGATTAAGAGTAGCAGTAAAAAAATGATACGCTGGTTTAATCTCGCAACGAAACTATATTCGCTCGAGCTTAGCAGAATAGTAATTACACTTTTTCTTTCCAAATTACTGGAAAGCTTGAGATCAGCCGATTGCGAATGCAAATCTTGCCACATTAAGGTGATCACTCGCTTCTCGACTTTTTCTTGTTTTATCTTTAAATTCGAATACCTAATAGTAGCAAAGATGGTAGTTCTACTTCTTCTTTAGAAAATTTATCACGGGACCGTAGCATCGGTCTCACTAGAATGAAAAATTGCATCAAGAAAATCTCGAGTCTTTGTGTCGATCAATTCACGAAGACTCGATCGAGTTTACACAAGAGCAATAAATGCGATTCGAAAATTAGAAATATATTGCAAGTCTCTGTATATATAATTCTTCTATCAAATTTCGTATTACCACAGTATCAAATCCGCTAATAATTATACGATCAGGGATCGTCACCAAATTTTCCTTTTCTCTCCATACTCCATACTACAAATATTCCATAAATTCGTTGTCTGAGCTTAAATGCTGAGTATATTCTCAAGAGAATTTGCTCAACACGAATTTTCGAGTATTTAGGAATTTTGTATTTCGTTTTTTTTTTTTTTTTTTGTTTGGATGACGATTCCTGGATACGTTACTCTTCTACACATATATATGTAGATTCACTATCTATCAGCCATTTTCAATCGCAAGTATTATATAATCATTATTTATAATTAAATATTAATGTACAAAAGACGATTAGTGAACGGGCCTTAAGAATTCCGGGCGATGAATTACAATGGTGTAAAATTTGTACACGAGATGTCTATTACATTTGCGTTGCACTTGGCGTTGTGTGACTGATGGATAATTAAAATTAACAATTTATTGACAACGATGTACAATTGTACAAGATTATGCGTTTTACACCTCGATAGGCAACTAATGGGATCGTCGAATGGAAAGAATTTCAGTACAAACTATCGAATGATCAGAATCACCTCATTAGTTGCTTACACAATATGTACAAATATATAATACGATTAGAGATATAACCACTGAGTTAACGAGATAATAATTATGGCAGTCATTGTTTGTTATCTTTAAAAATTCCATATATGTACGAATCTTACAAATCTCTCCTATTTCTAATAGATAGATGTATTTTATGTAAATAAAAATTATCTGCTTAATACATCGATCAGTCTCACAATCGTATTCTATGTTGATGTAGAAATTCTGTGACATTCAATGGACATCAATGGAAACTTGCGCGAGATCGACTCTCTTTAAAGTTTAAAATACAATATTTACATCCATCCCTGTCATCAATAATATCATCAATGATGACATCATCAATCCCGAGAAATTGATTGTGTGCCCATTTCACTCAAATAATTGCAATCGATTGATTAAATCCGCAACTCGAAAGTCCCAACAGAACAAAATTTCACACATATGATATCAGTATAAAAACCATACCTAACAGCAGTTCTTATAAAAATGACTTTCCTTCCACGATTCTCGAAGATCGACAAACCGTACCGCCTTTTATATAAATTACGTAAGACTATATATAACTTAATACATAAATCAATCAATTTTTCTTTCCAGATATTTTTCTGTGATGATAAAGTTTTAACCGTGTTATGGCATCCACTTTACTTCCCTCACTTCTATGCATTCCTAATCTTTTTATTAGAAACTGTCCAGCATAATAAATCGAGTATAAAATACTGAATCCAACTCTCAGTAGCAATGCTTTCCAAACCACGCCTCAGTCCACTCCTCTCGTAGATTTTGCCTAATTATAAAAATCAAATACAAACGCTGTAAAACACGTTTAGTGGGCATTGATAAAAATCGGCCTGATTGAAAAATACATTTTTCAATATTATTTTTCTCTTCTCTATACTTTTTTTTTCTTTCTTATGTAGATATTTGGCATTGACGAAACACTTTTTCTTTTTTTTTCTTCTTTTTTGAATTGAAGCATCGGAACAAAGAGTGTTGTATGAAAATTTGTATAAAATTTAATGTTGACTTTTAAAATTAAATACAGTTATGTCACTGATTGTAAATGTACAATTTCCATATCACACCACATATCTTGAATAGTCTTTCAGTCAGAAATTATTGTATTATTTTAAGTGCTAAAGATAAGAAGAGAATTTCTAAGTATGTATCAGAAAAGTAAGCAAAACGATTCTCTATTAATGCAAAATACCTGAGTTTGGTTTCGGATAATTTTTTCCCTTTTAACCAAAGACTGTTTAAAACGATTTATATATGTAATATGTTGAACCCAAATCAGTGACATAACTGAAAAAAAAAACGAATTATATTAACACTAATTAATTATAGTAAAATCTTTACGCATACGACGCTCTTTGGCCCGCTACTTCAGTTATTGAATTTTACTGAAACTGTAGGTGCTTTTATCTATTGATTGGTATCTGGTTATTGTACTATAAGTAACTACCAAAATAGTAGTTGAAAATTTGTACTGTATAGTAATCCACATTTGTTATACGCATACCAAATGAAAAGCATACCAACACCCACGAAAGCACCACGGTATGACTCATATGCCTAATTTATTTTTTCTCGCCCTTTTCATATTTTTTAAAACGTTTCTATGTATGATTATCTGAACTCAACACCACTCGGCATTGTACGCTCCTTCTCCCCTTCAAAAATAAGTATTCATTACAATTAATAATTAAATAAAAAAAATAACGCATTTGAAAGTTACAATAAATATTATTAAACGAAATATTGCCATCAGATTAACCTGGAATCAAACACTGCTTCCTTTCCTCTCCCTCTCCCATTTATTTGCCTCTGGCAGTGCACGCTCAAAACTTCATTGCGTAAAAACAAAAAACTAGTTTGTATAAAAATATATAAATTCAAATAGAAAAGGAATAGTACTGTATTGTAAGAGAATCACAAAATAAATAAAAGAAGAGTTGCAAATCGAATCGAGGAGGTATTAAAATTTATATATTTGAATATTCAAATATTCGAATTTTTGAAATCCATTGAGTCGCATTACAAGTCTTCTTGGCTCTATACATAAATTATACTGTATTAACAAAAAAATATTCTCATTCACAGCAAAGAGATCATCATTAAACTCTTTTAATTCAAAGAAATGTACAACTCGAACTTGTTGAAGGGCGAGGAACTTTGCATCGTCCTCCGACAAATTCCTTATTCGATGTTTGATTTACGATTGTCAGCGTGGGTTCGGGATAAGTTAGGTGGGCAGTTATATTACGTAACTAATGCTTACTTATTTAAAAAATTATGTACCTCCAGGTGAATCTTAGTTTAATTAAACAGTTGAGCGTCTGTGCTGATAAGGAACAGGGCTGCCACTTAAGTTATGAAAAAATTACCAGTTATCCTAAAAATTAAAATTTTCCTTGTCAAAAGAAAAGTGGCGACCCTGAAGGAAGTATACTTTTTTTATTTTAACACTGAAACCTGGATTCCATAGACTTGCATTGAGCCAAGATACAACTTCGAATCAATTTCTACATGGACAGGGACTTGACAAATTCTTAACACACTTTTTTTACAATTGCACGTAGTAAATTTTCCTCCATATCTCGATTAAAATGTCCTTTTTCTTTCCTTTCAATCACGAAGTTTAATATGAATATTTATATCTTTATCTGGTTATTAAAAGTAGGTGTAAACGTGTAAAATATCCTATTACCACTGCTCACTCTTAAGAATCCTTAGTCTACCAAAAACAAAAAAAAAAAAAAAAACTAAACATCGCGGCTTAAAAACTTTTCGAAAACACTACTCGCTTTGTAAGACTCCATATTTCATGATTTTTCACAGTTAAACTATCTGTAAATTATTAAAAGATTGGCATAAAAGCCTGGTTGGTTCAAAAATCAATAATTTGGCATCAACACCAAATAAGTAATCTATTCTTTGAACAGGTACCATCATCTTGTGCTTTTGTTCGATAATGTGCCCATCTGTAAAAATTAGGAACTAACATTCGATCGCGTTGCCCTTTATGTATTCAAAATGGATATTTACATTCTAACGTAGTTTCTCATACAAACTTCTAAAGAAAATAAAAAAATTAGATGAGTAAAGAAATATGTCGGTTATTAAATGCTAATTCACAGTTCTTTTTTTTTTTTTTTGATTAAATAGACTATAAAAATCTGCAAACTTGACAGAAAGGTTAATAAATTATCTTGCTGATCTAGTTTGCAGAATTTGAGCAACGCGATTGCTAAAATTCCTTATGTATTTTTTAATGTTATGTCACGTTTAGAAATAGTACTCTGGTTGTTTTGTGACGTCATAAGTTGCACCAAACTGCAGTTAAACATCAAGTTATGATTATAATAAAAATTTATCTGTCAATCCGATTGATAGTCTTCAATTGAATTTCTTTTTTTCAGACTGATAATACTGCCTAAATATAAATATCATTGTGATATGACGCCACCTAACACACTTCATCTTACTTCTTTACCGTAAAGTTACTCTTATTATTTCTATAATTGGGTCAGAATTCTAGTATCTGAACACATTGTCATGGAGCTTTGCACAATCCATCCCAATTGCATGTTACATGTTGATTCTACGATCGAAAATAACAAGTCTTCTTGCTATTTTTGGACCCAGTGTTAGAAAATTGATTGGCATCTTGGAACACCTGTACAATATTCATATATATATATATATATATTTACTTATATACATATGGTATATATAAATGTGTAACTGCAATGCAAGATTGCCCAGAAAACAGAAGCTGTGGATGGGATACTGATAACGTTTCTCAAAAACTTTCGCAAAACATTAACGATCAAAATGCAAAGCCAACTTAGAAGCAACTGCCACACTCCGAGGAAACGTATACTTCTTTTAGAATTTAGCATCTTTCATCACATAATCTAGATGCAATTAATTTAATTTTTATATGTTTTATAATATGCAGTTAACAATATCATGTGGCAGTTTATATGAGATTCTATACTTGACACTTGTTCTTTAGATTTCTTTGTAAACCTTAAATTTCTTTCTTTTAAGTAAAACAAAATTGTTAAGTATAGATCTCAATGCTACAAAAGGTACACATGTAAGATCCCGATCCATGGCGAGACTTGAAATGCATTCTGGAAGGTGTCTGCTGGATCGGGATGTCTTATAACATATAGTTATCACCTTTCGTATCATTTTATAGATTCTAGTTTGTCTTTGCTCCAATATAAATTTCGGACAAACCCGTCCATAGCCCTCGAAATCTGGGTATGCGATCTCTTAGGGGTAAGTCCTTGTCGCAACGTACATCTAACTATGTGAGAAACAATAAATTAAGACTCTACGGGTGAATGACATTAATTAGTGACCGGTTGCCTGGAAGAGGCATGCATAGCTAAATCTACGAGTGGATTGGATGGAATCGCCATTGCGTTGGACTGAGCAATCGGAAGTGAAGTACCATTGCTTAAAGAGAGATTACTCATGGTAAGATTTGTCGTTCCGATTATCGAGATCGGTTTCATCGGAACCAAGTTCATTGGCACCACTTGGCTTTTTAATCGAACAGTTTCGTCTATCGGAACCGTTTTTAACTGCACGCTTTTTAAGTGCTGAACTTTAACTCCAGAAGCGGGATTTTGGACAATTTTAACTAGTTTTCTCTCACCTACTCCCTGATTGGAAGACTCGTCGTAGCCGGAATCCGAATACGATTCAACAGTTGATTCCACACTGTGCGCGGGACTAGTGGATGCAGAACTGTGCGAGGGACTCGTCGAAGCTGAACCAGGAGATGGACTTTTCCTGAGAACTGTCATCTGTTGTTGTTCTTGTTGTTGCTGATGTTGTTGCTGTTGTCTTTTGATTTCGTATGCGGAACAAGGTTTTATTTGGTCTTTGTCCACCATCACTTCTCCGTTTCGACCTCTGAATACTATTCCACAGCAAATCGGCTCCCTAAAAAGATTAAATTCATGGTTAATATCTTATTATCCTATTACAAAAAGAAGTTGCGATTATATCGAATAGATTCACGCATTCACGAAAATTTGAAGCTACTTGTCACAATTAGTTAGTAAATCAATTAATATTGAATATCTAATTAATATTATTTGTTTCTTAATAATAAAACGAAAATGAAGATGATATTAAAGTAGAGAATACAAATAATAACTCACTCTTTAAAGTAGGGCACAGCCAGAGCTAGCAGACTCTCTGCGATGGAAAGTTCACTTAAAATTTCTTCAGGACTTCCAGCTCTACTCGAACTTTTGCTTGCGGAACCATTGAAGTCATCATCTAAAAATAATTATTTCGTTAGTGCAAAAAATTGGAATAGTATCAAAATAATCAGGATTGACACTCAATTTGAGAAAAAAATTCCCAATTATTTGTGAAAATCCTTTGAATCTTGTATAATGTCTTTAAATTGTATAGCTCTTTTAAAAACTTTTGAAATTATTTGATATCATAAAATCAAGTGTACATTAAAAATTCAAGAAATAAACACTTATTGAGAATTTTCTAACCATTCAAATCATCGCTTATAGCAGGACTCGGTTCTCTGTCACGTTTTAGGTAGACGTGCTTCTTCTTGACGAGCTTTTCAAGCCTATCCTTTTCATCTTGTAATTTTTTCTTTTTATTCTTAGCTTTAAATTTCGTTAGCGATTTTATCCCTGGACCTGCACGTGCATCCACAACCTGCAAGAGACAATTAAAATCAATAGTAAATAGGTAACTTATACAAATGATAAGACGAGGGGAAGGCATTTCAATATGACTCTTACATGCTTCCAATTTTTCTTAGTGTCAGCAGGCAATTTCTTCCATCTTTTGACCAAAAGTACGCACGCATTGCAAATCTCCCCTGTACGTCGCTCCTTTAGTTCAAAGCACTTTATAAAATCCTCCTCATACTTTTTGCTGTCTGTAAACCTCGAGCTGAAAACAAATTTTTCGTTAGCTTTTCATTGTTCAATATTCAACTTTGTTTTTTCAAATTCAAAAAACTGAAATTGTATAATTACCTGCTTGATTTGGCTTTGCAAATGCAGCACCCCTGGCTAGAACGGTAGACCTTCGGTTTATGAAAACTGAACATTTTGCCTTTCGTTATACCTTCGTAGGGCCTGAAACAAACGAAAGACTCTAAGTAAAAAATATCACACTGATTCTAGTTTAAAAAGCAATTAATACAAGCATTCCTTCATTTGAACTTTCAGAACTTCAACTACATTCATTTGATACAAAAACGCCGCTTTTCGTACCTATGAGACACATTTTACTTTGAGCCGGTAACAAGAGAAAAGGAGTAAACAGTTTTTTCCAAAATAACACCATATTAAGGATAAATTTTAGAACTGTACGTGGTATGTATTTCTTCTCTCGTTGTGACATTAAACACCGTCGCGAAAGCAGGAACGTTGTAATAAACAATGGACCAAATTATATCTCTCGAATAGTAAGGCTTGTTTACATCGATTAATAATCAAGTTGTGGATATCCAACACTGTCAATTGGAGTAACGCGGAATAAAGTGGTAAGTATACGTATATAGTGTGCAAGTTACTCGTTTGAGGCAACCATCTCGGTATATTGTACCACCAAACCGTGAGGCGCTACGCGCCATGAGGCACGCACACGGCACACCATCAGTTAGGCCCGAGTTAGGGGATCACTCTGATTCCCCACTACATTTCTTGTGCCCCTTCGATGTTGCCACTTCGTATGAAACTTGGAACATGGACAATACTTTCATTTCAAGTTTCGAATCGGACTTCTAGCAAAATGCATTCAAAGATATTCAATAATCCTTGAATTAAGGGCGTTGGATATTTTTTTCGCCCTAAGACACTTTTCCTTTTTGAACTAGAAGTTTGCCTTTAAAACAAAATAAAATCAAGGACAAGTCTCGGATTTTCCCGGATTTTTTGTTTCAATTTCCCGACAATTCCCGGATTTTTCGTAAAAAATATTAAAACCATAGACTTTCGCACTCTGTAATCAAATTTTGAATTCCGAGATTTTTTTTCCAAAAATTGAATGACCAGCCTGATTTGGTGTCCTCTGAAAATGAGATAAAAGACGTTATCTTGAAAAAAGTTGACCTGAATACTCAGCCTACTTTTCATATGTATAGCCTCCCTACGAAAATTTGATCTGACGTTTAAAAGGTTCATTGCATCATAAAGACTGGAATGGTCGAGCCCCCGACGACGACATCAAGGAAGGGGTAAAAAAAAAGTATCCTGTCTGAGACGCGAGGGAAGGAGGCTGGAAGTAACGGAGAAATCAGAAAAATGATTCTCGATCGACGACCTCACCTCTTCTTCATTTAACGATAGCCTTCATTTTACTGATGGCGAAACTCTAAGGGATGGAAGAAACAGGATCAGCATTATTGCTTATTGGAGGACAACTGGTTTATTTTTGTCTCAATTTTGGTCTACATTTTTGCTTTGCCTCTGAATATAACTCAACGAGCCTCATATATAATTGATTATACTGCGACGCTTCGTCAACGACCAATTGTTTGATAATCAATGTCACGCTCTGATCGACTCGGATCAGATAAAATTCCGAGGTTCCCTTGCATTTTTCAGGCTTCATAGCAAAAAATGCTCTCCAAATAGGGAAAATAGAGCGAATATTTCCTAATTTCACGAAAATAGGGGAATAATTTTTTCACAGCATGGAAAATGCATATCTTTAAAATATTGGCATAAACGACAAGTAGAACAAAAAAATAACATCAATTATATATCAATTATAAAAATTAATGTTTTATACTATATAAAATAATAATTTCATCAATAAATTATTGAATAAACAATCCTTCAAATTACATCAATAAAATGTCACACAGTAGCTTCAGATCCATAATGATGATAATATGATATTATAGATGATTTTGTTATTTTGAGAGAACAACGTTTGTATTTTACAGAACGCGCATTGCACTCGGTTGTGGTTTTTATGCTTGACGTAACTATTTTTAGATATGTTTTGTCGCACGGCGCCTTTCCTTTTTGTCGCGAGGCCGGTTGATATGAATGTTCGCGTGGCAAAGATTCTTCTTTTCTAAATCGCGGGGGCTCAATGCATAATTTGCATTCTTCGCGTTCATACATTCTTGCACAAAAAGCTCAAAAATCTCTCCCCTTGCTCTAATTTTTCAATTTCATACTAGCAGACCTCAAATTAAAATTTCTTACATTACAGCTCCGTTTAAATAGAAATTCCTTTTTATATACAATTTTTATTACATTTTAAAATGACCACTTAAAACTTTTTAATAAGAAGTTGATAATTTTAAATAATGAACTTAAGCTCTCGTGTATTTTTCGCATCTGGATTCTTGTTTCGGGACCAAGTTACTACAAAGTAAAAATGTAAAAGGCCGGTTGGGGAAAAAAGCTACCAAGAGTCGGGCCGATTGCATTTTGCAGTTGGAGTTTCATGAAGAGCGAGTAGGAGAAAAACGGAGCGATGTTGCCACGTGGGTCTGCAGATTGAGTGGGTATTTTCATTGGATGTGTGCAATTCGATGACCCTACTTAGTACATATGTATATAGTATTCTGCACCTCTTATCCACAAAAAGAAAACAAAACAAAAAACCCTAAAAAAACTGTTAAATTATTCATTAATTACCAATTAAGACATCAACTATAATTAGAAACTGACCACTAGTCCTAATTTTTATGTTACTTTGACCTTTTTCTTTCATTAATTATTTTTATCAGGAATTACTATTCAGTATTTCCTTTCCAAATTTCACTTATACAAATTTAACTGGAAATTCACTTTTTCCCTTAATTCTTTTGGAGTATTTTTCAAAACTCTGAACTTTCTAGCAAATAAGCCAGGGGATTTAAATAGTGTAAAGAACTTTTAAGGGACTTGAAAATATTTTACGAAATTTGAAGGGATATCACGAGATTTTATGAAACTTTTCACAGTTTAATAGGTGAAATGACCTTTCAACCAATCTAAAGTTAATTGAATATTAAAATGTATAATTATTCTATACTGTCCACATTTGCATCATTAAAATTAATCGGATACATCAATTTAAAATTATTATTGAAAAACACCAACATAAAACTAGCTGTTACTAAGTGGTAGAAAACGAAACTAGAAAAAATACAAATGAATAAAAAAATAGTCACACGGTGAACGGAATGTATGTATTAAGATCACATTAACGATTATTATTATGTACTAATAATGTCTCTCAGTCTCTACTATACAAGAGTAAAATTTAACCCTGACTAGCGTCATTCCAAGAAGGTCGAAACAGGCATTTCATTCATGGCTAAGAGACCTAGACTACTATCATTACAATTTTAGAAAAGTATTTTTGGATCAGAGTAAATCCTATTCTAATTTTCTAAAAAAATTGAAGGTTAAACGTTGACTTTTTTAATGTTCTATCTCTAGAGCATTTACAGTCTAAAAAGACTTCATTAGAACAATTTTTAGATTTTTTAAAATTTTGGAAGTGTAGCACGTGTTATTTTTTTGCAATTAGTCAACTTTCTATTTCTATGTCTTTTGAAGTTTTTGCCTGACGTGATTTCTCGATACCGCGTCGTTGTTTACGCAGAAAAATAAAACATCTCGATAGCTGAGAGGGTGGAGGGAAAATAAAGAGAGGAAGAAGTTTTGTGCATAAAAACACGATAAAATACTTTGTTGTCGACATTCGCGACGATAGCGAGCGCGATGTTAAAAAAGACTTTGTATAACGATTAATTATTCCAATCTCGGTGTCGTTTACTCTGTTGTTTTATATTAAGAAAAGCCATGATAGAAAAGAAGGTCGTCAACGGTCGAGTGGAAGGCCACCCGAACATGTGATTCAGAGTATCGAGCGATCTTAGATCTGCAACAAGTGTAACGATACATTCGCAATTTTAACTCGACGCTGATTTTTTTACGCGATTTAAAGAATCTCAACACACGAGAAAATTGAATTTTAATTTTTGATTGAATCTTATCTGCAGTAATTAATCAGCAAAAATGATCCTGATTAGGATCTCGAGCACAAGATTAAGAATGCGTCCAAAAATAAATTGGCATTGTGTTTATCAAATTTTGCTGAAATATCTGCTTTGCAAATGCATTTGATTAAGGAAGATTAGCGCTAATCGCAACGAGGAGCAAAACGAAGATATACTCAAAAAGATATGTATGTAAATCGAAAAGAGGTGTATGTATATGCTGGTATATGTGAGAGACGATAAAATGATCAACACAGAAGGAAAGGGACTCAGAAACAAGTTATTCGGCGAGACTTCAAGGATATTTCAAAATCGCTCATATGCAGCGAGTAAACAACCGAAGTAAGCGCAGTTTTCAAAGCGAATTTAAAACAAGAGAATTTTAAATCACGGGACAACTTTTTAAAAGTTTAACAAAGAAGTTTAAATGTTAAACGTAAAAAAAAATTTCTGAAATGTAAAATGTAAACTTGATTTCTTTCAGAGCAATTTCTCTCAATTGAGGAAGCTTTATGATAGAAGAACAAATTAATTATTGCCATTGTGAATAAAGAATGGCAAGAGTGCTGCGATAAGATGACAATAATGATTAATTGACTTTCTCTAGTACATTGTGAACTGAGAACGATACGGGATGGCCTTATCGGACATTCGTTGCATAAAAAGGTTATCAATTGGTTGACAAACACTGCACCTGTGCTTATTTTGGCTTAAAGTTTGCTCATCATTGATAGAATAAAAAGTGTAATAGAGTAGTAATTTTACGAAAAGTTACTAAGACAGCAAAGCAGCACGAGTTGATCGATGGAAGATCGAAAATCAGTAAAAAATTAATCGCGTGATTTATGAATGGCCCCAAAAGCAAGAGAAAGCTCGTATCATCTTAAAAAATGCATTTATTACTTTTTTTGAAGTTGTGTAATTTATTTCACTTCCGCATAAGTGTCCTATCAAGAAACGATTGTGGAGGCAACAAGAGTGAAAATGAAAGTTGAACTACACTCACCATGTCAGGGACATTTGTCTTTCGAGACGTGAAACTCTTGTTTCGCATAACGACTCGATTTTTGGCATTGCATATGAAAGAAAAAATCGTAGCATTTTGTATGATTTCAATGAACCTGAAATGATCAGTGATCAGAAAGTTATTACCACTCTCGTTGCTTCTCATCTAGTCATTTCTCTAAGAGTCAAGAAACAAGAGCGTGGAATCAGGATATCCCAATGCTTTCTTCTGCTTCAGTTTTATCGCCTCAAGTCATTTCGTTTTTACCGTTACGACTAACTCAAGTCGGGACTTATCTTCCAAGTTCCAAGAGCAGAGTAACAGTAGAAATGAGACTGAAAGTTTGGATTACCAGGTAACGGTGTCAGGGACACGTAGCAATGCACATTGTGCTGAATGAAACATGGCATCGCCTAGTTACAGCACATTTCCTCAATAATTGAGGCTAAATAACAGCTGTTATGCAATAGAGAAAACTTTGATCAGGTGCTTAATATAGATTTACATTTCACAAAACTTACGCGCTCTTTTACCGCAGCTCTGTAATAACAAAACGTGTAATTTAACTCGCCGCGACTCATAAATAGACTCATAATAGACACTATTTTCACTCTATTCCGTAATGATAAAGACTTCTTTAACAGGGAAAAACTACAACTAGTTATTTACAGAAAAGGGTTATTAAACTTTTGCTACCTGGCAATTTACTTATTACTCCCTCTTATAAAGAGAAATATTGGTATTATAAACTTCTCTTTTTTTTTTGAGTGAGACATTTAGGTAAGATTCCAAAATGAGAGAGTAGTTATTTTTTAATTGGAACTTTTATAAAGATTGTCTTGAAACTGTAGATTTAGATTTCTCTGAAATTAATGTTGGAATTTTTCTATAATGATGTGTAGTACAATGTTTAAGTATTTTTTTAACAAAGGTTGATTTTGATAAAGTTGTTGTTTAACGTTAACGGTTGGGCAATCAGGACAAGCGACCTACATTTTGCGATGGAACAGGTTTTCGAGATTCGTTGACTGCAGAATTGCGGATGTAACTAACAGGATCTGTATCCTTTTTGTTAGATTGATATTAAAAAATTTCTAAACAAAAGAAGGAGAGCCTATGATGCATTAGAATTTCTTTTCGCACGGAAAATAAAATCGTGAAGTGAAATTTCGAAGCGATACATGCAAACCGACTTGGCTTTTTATAAGCATGGATACTTTAAAAAAGTTTATTTTCAGTCTCCCTGACAGTTGCAGTGAACATGGCGAACACTTTCACCGAAAGCTAAATTTGATCGTTGACTATATTTTTATAATTTAACTTCGGGTTTTTCGACTCCTCAGTTTTATGAAACATCAAAGTACTAACTTATTTTAATAATGCCCCCAGACCTTTTAGAACCTTGATCAATGAAAAAAGTCAATATTTTTAAACCTTGTAAATGTCAGTTGCTGTATCGAATATCCTGACATTTTTCAGCAATATGTCAATGTGTGGATAATCCGGAGCAATTATGATTTTAAATTTCAAGCAATTTTAAGAAATATCAAGAAAATTCAGAAGATTGTAAAAGATTTCCAGCATATCTGCAGTTTTGTGTCATCTGTCACTTTTCCAAATTTATATCATAATATATAAGTGTATTCGGTTTTAGCTGTACTAATAAAAATATTTGAGTTTTATTACGTAGATTCGGTAAAGTGACAGATGACTATTCAAATTGCAGATACGCTTTAATTCATTTGCATAGTAGAACTCTGATCCAAAAACCTTATCTTCTTATCTTGTTAAAGAAATATTAAAATAAAATATTTTTGCATTGTGCAGGCTATCTAATTATAATATTTCTAGAAAAAAAGTTAAGAATTTGAATTTTTAGCTTAGAAACACGAGTCTAAAACTCTTAAAAGTTTCCATTTTAGCAAATAATTCCTAAATTTCGTCAACAGAGTAAACACTCTAAATGGGGTCAAATGGTGTGAACTTCCCCTTGGGTGAAAAAGACTTAAAAATTGTCGCGAAGTAACATTTTGGTGGAAATGGAATGCATCGAGGTCCCATGGCGGCGGGACTGGAAGGCCACTTGGTGAATAAAAAATGTTTTCTAAAATTCCACAAATGATACAAATCAAATAATTCTTACTTCTAACTTCATTTCCAAATGGGCCCAAGCGTCAAAATTACCTCTAACCTCCAACTCCAAAAATTCACCCTCATGCTTCGAAAAACTTCGCACATTTTCTTTGGCGGGATAAGAATAATTAATTATGTGTCCCGATCGGGAAGAAGGTGAATCTATCCAATGACGAGACGATCGTGGTCGAGACGTCAAGGCATAGGAAAGTGGAGTAGTGGAGGAGTCGGCGTACGACGTGCACAAGAAGGTTACAGACATGGCGCGTGGCATAGACGGTCGCCGCCATAATAACCATAATAACCTTCTTAAAACTTCAGTGACAGTATGCCACTAAAAATGCCGCAAAACTGCACTATGATAGTTCAACTTACTCGCTCGCTGGAATAAACAAAGCCCCCTGCCATGTCCTGTTAAGTTACTGAACTTCGGCTAAATGAATAAACTCGTGCAACGCACGAACCCGCCAGGGGCCCGCCATGACAGATACAGACACAGATACAGATGATACACGGGACGCAAATAAACAATGCCAAAACAGAACACGACTTGTACATATGAGGGAAATTGCGTCGACAACCCTTCAAATCAGACTGCGACCCTTATCTCGCAGAAGATCCCGCTTATTGTCATTTACCGAGTATTGTTTACCCCCTTCTGTCAGGGCACCTATGACAAGAGAAACCGTGAGGAAGCGGTCAAAGGTTTTCATGTTTTGCTCACACTTGACATAAACCGAGAAATCAAGAGTCAAACTTTGATAACTTTTGCACTCCGAATTAATAAAAATCAATTAAGTCGCGTGTCCAGATGATATGCTAGGTGTATGCGAGACAGGAGACGCTATACTACATTTCAATGTTACACTTGAAGTTTTACACGTATTGACATGACAATACGTCCGATTATGAAGGGACCACTGCCACATAGTTTGCTAAACACTTCGGCGCAATTTATTGTGGAATATACAATAAAAAACAAAATATAGAGACAGATGATTTGCTTACCTTTTCACCAGATTTGAGAGTGTTGTGCGCAGGTTGCTTGCGCAGGCATTTCCCCCTAGTCAAGCGAGCGACTAATGCAACTGCAAAATCTGCAATGAGTGTCTAAAGTTCTTGATAATTTTATGTTTTGTCCTTTCCTTTCCTATAGTCTAGAAAAAGACGTCATTATAGGAAAGAAAAAGACAATATAAATTACCCAGAATTTTAGAAGCTGGAAAAAAGAGTGAGAACGTTCACCGGGCTCGAATTTATGTGCAATGTTGCCGCATTGTAAAGAAGGCGGAGTTAATTATTTAATTAATTAATTATCACGTTCATAAATCTTAAAGTAACTCTCCGCTTTTCAACATTAGTTTATAAATGATCAGTCGCAATTTGGTCGCAATACTGGAGATTGCCTACCCGCCGCGCATCTCTTGGCTGCGCAGAAGACATGATTTGATAAAATAATCTCATAACGTCACTGTCACCAAAATCTGCCAAAATCTTCTGTCTTTGCTATCACAAAACTAAAGTTGAAAATTAGAGTCACTCTTAGGTTAACGAGAGCGATTTTTTAATATGAAGTATTGTTTTCCTGGAGGATTTTCATCATTTATAATTTTGATTTTTATGAAAAAATTATAGAGTTCTTCATGAGGCAAAGGAAAAAGACGGATGGTATTGGTTAAGTGCTCCCAAAGTTAGTTCCCTGCGCACGTATCGCAGGGAACTTCCTGCTAGAGAAATTCTGTTATTGGCTGTAATTTGACACGCGATTTAAAATCGAATTGAATTAATTCTATTTTGAATTTAGCGCCAAATTTGGACCAATGGCAGCATTTCTCTGGTAGGAAGTGAAGTCAAAGTGCGCTGCGTCCGCAGGAAGCTAACTTTCAGAGGAGTATTGCATTGGTTGGTGACTTAGGCTTACTGAGTGATATCGACTTCCGGTGGCGATGTTTGTTTCAGCCGTCATTTTCCGATTTTGCGGAAATAATACGGAAACAGACGGAAATAAC
>JAUEJJ010000044.1:4562981-4587446 GCA_032164275.1 Synergus coniferae | reverse complement strand
GACTTCCGGTGGCGATGTTTGTTTCAGCCGTCATTTTCCGATTTTGCGGAAATAATACGGAAACAGACGGAAATAACTACTGAGCAACAACTGACAGCTACTGTCCGAAGTCCGAACTGCCAGACCGCCGTGATTACCGGTAATTCCGGTAAATAATGGTTATTCTTTTATTTTTTTGCACAAAAAGACTTTTTCAAGACTTGTCGTCTGCTCTTCACGCTTCACCATCCATCGCCAAGACACTACATTCTACCTGATTCTACTCATTACATTCCATTTTACTACCTTTATTATTTTCGCATCGTTTGATATATTAAAGAAAACACTATGAAGCCATTTACCGGAACTACATTTGTTGTTATCACTGGAGCTAGCCAAGGTATAGGTAAAGAAATTGCAGAAACTTTTGCACCCCTATTAAACCTTGGTTCAGAAATTCTTCTTTTGGCACGAAATTTCGAAGGTTTGGAAAATACAAAAAACAATTTGCCAAAAGATTTGATAATAAATAGTGCTAGTGTTGACCTGAGTGCTGCATCAGCAGATGAATTAACTGGTAAGAAAATATTAATATTTTTAAAAGGTCTTTCAAAAAATAATACCAAGTCATTTCAAAGTTTCTCCGCATATGTATATGAAAAAAGTAGAAATTGAAAAAATGAAGTCTTTTTTTTCAGAAATCTTCCAAAAGAGTTTAAGTAAGGATAGAAGTTCTATGTTTGATCAAGCAATGATTGTGCACAATGCTGGATCTTTAGGAAATATAACTGAGAAAACGATTGACATGACCGACTTTGCAGTGTGGCGTAAATATTATGATTTAAATGTGTTCTCTGCAGCAATTTTGAATAGTGTCTTTTTGAAATTGTTCAGAAGCCAAATTAAATGCGAGATTTTTGTTATAAATATTACCTCGCTTTGTGCTCTACAGCCTATGAAATCCTTAGGATATTATTGTTCCGGGAAAGCCGCCAGGGAAATGTATTTTAAGGTAATAAATTATACTAAGATATTTAATTTATTTAAATTAAAATTCTATATCTTTTGAATTTTGTTACCAGACTTCCTGATAAAAATTCTTTTTTTGTTATTTAACAGGTGTTTGCAGCCGAAAATCCAGATATTAACGTACTGAATTATTCACCTGGTCCTGTAAAGACAGATATGCTACAAGATATATGTCAGAATGTTGGAGATGCCGAAGTAAAAGAAAATTTCAATCAGATGATAGGTAAAAACACAGTTTTATCACCAGAAAAAACAGTACAGCGCCTTTTACAAGTAATGGTAGAACAAAAATACGTGTCAGGAGATCATGTAGATTACTACGATACGTTGTGAGGTGATATTTTATTTTTGTATATTCAAGAGTATGCAGAAAATTCCACAAATCGATTTATATAGGCCCTGAGGTCAGAAAACCCCCAAAACATCGTTTTAATGTTTGTTATACATAATTTGTTTGAAGATTTGAAACAGAGCGTCGGTTATATGCCTTTTAAATTGAAATACAAAATTTATAAAAACAATTCTAATCAACATTGTTTATCACAATTTTTATAAGAAATGATTATCATAACTGCTATATGAGAAAATTCGTTATTAAATAAAAATATATATATCAATTTTAAGTGAAATTAATTTCTGTTTCATCAAATAATGACTTCCTTCTGCTTTTTTAATGCAGGGACAAAGCAAAAGATCTCTGCCATATTACTGATATTACCAATATTACGTGCATAATTTACATGTAAAAAACTACGTAAATTACCTAAGGCATGTTATGTACGCAACCCTGGCTACTACACTCTGACTCTGACCTCTGCTCTGACTCTGACTGACTCTGACACAATAGCTGTGCTGTGCTGTGCCAGGTGTGAGGTGACGGAGCACAATCCTGCGGGAGTCTGGCACCAGTCAGAGGCATGATGCATACTTGTGCTCTGCTTGTGCATACCAATGCATACAGAATTCCAGATTCGTCCCTGTTCTACCTTTGGTTCTACCTGGTTCTACTAACTAATCCCAGGACCCAGTGCTCCCAAAGGTCCCAAAGTTGGCTGTGGTTGGCTGTACGCAAAGCACACGTTGGCTAGGTACCAAATGGACACAAATGGAGAAATGCTGCCATTGGTCAAAATTTAGCGCGCGATTTAAAATCGAGTTAATTTAATTTGATTTTGAATTGCGCGCGAGATTGCAGCCAAGGACAGAACGGACAGAATTTCTCTAGCATCAGGAAGCTAACTCGCACTACCTACCTACGCGTGCAGGCAGCCATCTTCGGGAGCACTGGCCAATCCTGAGTATTCCACGGTTAGAGTGGGAAACTTCACCTCTCCCCGCTCCCGATATACCAAGTTAACCACCTTGCCATTATGGGACTTCACCATTATCACTTCTTACGTCCATGCACGTCCATGGTTTGACATTTTGTAGCACAGAAAAGAAAGTTCACAAAAAATAGGAAAAATAGTAAAGTACTGTTTTGCGGACCTGACATTACTATACATCACGATATTGCATCCGTCGATTTTCTAAGCCCGCGAGTTGAACTGTATCAACATCTAAATAAATCGCGAGCAATCTTGCACGTGCCTGCAAAAATCTCCATTTTCCACCCTAAAATTTGTTAATCTCATTTTGTTTTTTTTTTTGTTTGGAGATAAACAGCGATATAAGCTGAACGTGCTGGTGCACGTGAAATATAAATTATTAATAGTAAAGTTAAGTAAAATACGAGGAAGACGAATGTCCGAAATTAAGAAGAAAAGTGCGTGTTTTTTTTCAGCACTTAAAGAAGTCAGAAACGTCCCAAGTCAGCCGTCGAGGTAGATATCGAACGTAAGATAAAGTATAAACTATTCTATTCTCATCGCATCTCCCAGACAGAGAACTCTTACAACGAGAGATTTAAAGAATTTTCTTAGTATGTACTGGGACGCGAAGAAACTTTCGTATATCCCGTAGGCCTCGTTTCTTTATTTCTGAACGGGATAATAACAAGTGGTCAAGTGTTGTGTACCAAGAGGTGCAACGGGTTCACCTGAAACAATACAAACAAGTGCAGAAACAGCAAACCATGGACGTGAGCATTGAGAGGGATTGCAGTGCCCTGGGTGCACTCTTTCAACAGATCATCGCCGATATGAAGGTAATAATTTTCGAGTGAAAATTATCTGTATGCTTTTTTCTAATTGTTGTTTTAAACTATAAGTGTTTCCTGTAAGCTTTGTCTAATCTTTCTTAATCATACACTTGTATCTGCCGCTCTTTATTTGGCGATTGTTGAAGTAAATCTTTACTGTGAGATTTTTTTATCCCTAGTTCTACCCTAAGTTTTTTTTTCGTTCTATTTTCTGGAACATCTGTGTTCTATTGATAGACGTTTGTTTTGGTGTTGTCGAAATCGATGCTACCGTACACCATTCAGGCCAAATTGAAATGTTAAATTCAGTCCTGAAAAAATATTTTAAAGTGACTGACAATGAGGAAAAATAACACTTTTACTTGAAAATATGTAATAAACATAAATAAATACATAAAATTAGTCAAAGTAGGCGTCATGTGTCTGCAAAATAGGTTTTCTTTATGGATATAGATTTAAATTAATTCAGTTGCATTCATGCATTTATGGTTTCGAATTTTACGTTTATAATAACATTTATATAAACTTATTTGTTTTTTAAATTAATTCTTTATGGAGTCCATTAATTTTTTGCAGAATGGTGCTCCACTCTGGGAAGATCTAATTTCGAAAGCAACAAAACTACATTCATGTTTGAGGTAAGTCTTTATAATATATATTTTATATACAAATTTCGAATATTGGAAAATCAAGCACATATTTCAATGGACACTACTTCTTTGACTAAAAAGTAAGCACTAAATAGTAACTATATACATTTACAAACAAATTTGTTACAGGTCCGCAATTCTAGCCATATCTGCTTATTTGGAAGCTTTTCAAAAGATTGCTGATTCTGCCACTAATGCCAGAGGTATGATATCTGCAATATAAGTTTTGCCATCAATAGAATTATATTTATTTCAAAAATAGATCACAGTTCAAAATGTTTTGATTGTTTTAAATTTTAACACATTTTTAGAATACAAGTTTTCTTTTGCACAAACCATAATTGAAATTAGGTTGGCGAGTTGACCTGGAAAATTGAAAAACTAGACCGGGAAAAACCAAAAATTTTAAATCGTCCGTCGAATCGCCATTCTGGAAATATTCATCTCTATGAATTTATTACTTTTTTAAGGTATCATTTAATCTCTTTTTCTAATTAAGGTGCAACAAAAGAGATTGGCACAGCCTTGACGAGAATATGTTTGAGACACAAAGCTGTAGAAACACGCATGAAATCATTCACAAGGTATAATTTAAATAAGAAAAATTCAGTCTTCTCCGCTTTATAGAGAATTATTTTATTTTATAATGTATATATGGAAAATTGTAAATCATTTTTACATTCCATTTTAAATAGTGCTATCATGGACTGCTTGGTGTTGCCTCTTCAAGAAAAATTAGAAGATTGGAAGAAAACTCTTATAAATTTAGACAAGGAACATGCCAAAGGTTATTCATATTTTTTAAATGTTTAGTTCTTAGATACTAGAAATTATTTGACAACAATTTTAACATCGATTAAAAATTGCAGAATATAAAAAGGCAAGAGCCGAATTGAAGAAAAGATCGACTGATACACTAAGACTGCAAAAAAAGAAAGCTCGTAAAACTCACATACAAGGCCCTATGCAAAGCTACAGTCATACAAATTGTGTTGCGGACCCAGAATTTCATAAATTATTGGAATCTTCTGCAGCAGTCGTACAAGAAAAACGTCTAAGTTTAGAAGAGACTGAAAGAAGAGCAGTGCGAGCTGCTCTTCTCGAAGAACGTGGTAGATTCTGCTTGCTGGCCAGGTTTTTAAAACCTGTTTTGGTATGGAAACATATTTTACAAATTAAAAAAATAATAATTTAAAAACAATCCATCTTTAAATTGATTTTCTAATAGGATGAAGAAATTTCTATGCTTATGGAGTTGACACATTTGCAAGAAGTTTCTGATCAATTGCAAAGGCATGCGGCTTCACCACATCATTTACCACCGGCATCCGAACAGGTCATAACAGATATCAAGGGATGTGATCCTGTAAAATGGTCTCTAGCAACACCTCCTTCTAGTCCGTCCCTGTCAATTGGTTCTCGAAAAAGTTCAATGTGCTCGATTAGTTCGTTAACAAGCAGCAGCAGTGGATCTTGTAAAAGTCATCCAAGTCCGTCAGGGCACCCTTGGCATAGGTCTCTTACACAGGTGAGGCTTTTGCAAAAACATTTTACACTACTACAATTCTTTCCATTCCGTATGCTATTCAAAAATACACTGAAGCTCGATTAGTTTTGGATATGATCTTATTTAATATATCTTTAATTTAACATTTTTTATGTGACTCAGCATGAGATTTAATTTGTAAATTATTATAGTTCTTTAAATAATGCACTGATTTAGTAGTGTCGTATTTTAGTTGTACGCATTTCTTGGCAAGAATATGTGGCATTGCTTTAGTCAATAAATGTGGTAGACAATACTGTACTTATTGTAGCCTCTTGGAATCAGACCATCCAGTATTGGCGGTATAGTGACACTACGTCACTTAACAAATGGAAGCTCTCGTGACTCTGGCTTCACTTCTCAAGATACTTTGTATATCCATCCTATTTCAGAAGGCCAGGTAAGGTTTCTAGTAGTTATTTGTGTGCTATGCAATACGAGGGTCGTTGAATAAATATGGTAAAAATGCAGATAATTTTTTTTTTAATTCACCATTATTTCTCAACATAGTCTCCTTTGAGCTCTACTCACATTGTCCAGCAGTGTTTCAATTTTTTGATACTCTCAGAAAAGAACGAAGTATCGGGTCTTTCAAAATACTCATCAGCAGCCGCAATGACTCTATGTGTAATTTACCTTACTTATCGAACGACACTTGTACAATTCAATGTAGTTTGTCCTCGCTGTTTTCAATGTTTAATTTTTGGAATCGCAACGAATGGCGACTAAAATAATTAGTTGTAGGCAGTGCAATTCAATCTGCATGTTTGTACAATTATTAAGGGAAGCTTTGTCCTAGGTTTCAAATGTCTCCAGCCAAAACAATCAGAACAGTGGTCGTATTTCAATGAGGCCGGCTACTACTTCTACTTGGCCGGATCTTAAAGAATCTTCCAACCAATTCGATGGGCAGAATCAAAATGCAATGAACGAACGACCTCATACTATCTCATCCGGTAGTTACTTATTTTTACTTTCATATTACTAAAAAATATGCAGTTTTGTCTTGAAAGTTTTAAAAACGTAGGTGTTTATCTTTCAGCATATGAAAAGGGACATCAGAGACCAGCTCTTAGTGTCTACACGTTTCAAGCTCCGAACCAAGATGGTAGCGGCTGCAGTCATAGTCAGCCAGCTTCGCCGGTTTCCTCGTCGTCATCATGCTCTTCTGCCAATCAGCAGTCTGCAAAGTTGCAACTTCGTAAAAGTAGTGGTGGTAATAGGCCACCTATACCGAGCAGATGCTCTAGCTTAGAACGGCCAAGCATTCCAACGAAAAATGATTCTCCGGGTAGTCCCAGAGCTAAAGCCAAGTTGCCTTTACCGGCTCATCTTGCAAAAGGTAGAATCTTAATTCTTTACAGGTTTACGTTATATTTTTATTGTATAATGTTCAACAGCTATTTTTGTTCTTTTTAGAATTGGGATCACATCAACTTCAACAACCAATGTATGTAAACATGCACGAACTAGCCAGTTTAGCTGCGAGCCGTGCGCAAGAAATGCTTCTTCCTCTTCCTCCGCCACCTATAAATACCGCCACCACATCAACTAGCGAAAAGGTCTTTGCTTTGCTTTATATTACTACAGTTTGCTGGTTCTGTTTGTACTCACCGAAAATTGCTACTAATTGTTTTGCTTTATTTTATGAATTTAGACTGAAAATGCTGAAAAAGACGGGAGTAGTCAAACTTCAGAATCCAGTGTAGAATCCAGCAGCGGATATGGAAGTCAAACTACTCTTCCACATTGTTATTCAGTTCCAAATCAGACCGAGAACAATTGGAACGCTCCACCGTCTCACGTAGCGCGTAGAGGATCTATGCAACAGACAACTAGACCTCATCCTCCTACGAGGCGCGTTTCTGCAATTATCGGAAGTAATTTTACTACTCCTTCCAATCAAAAAACCGATGAGCACAGTGTACACGCTTGTGAAGATGCGGAAAATCTTCCACCACCACCGGCATTTTTACTGGAAGGTTCTTCACCTAATGCGAGTCCGACACCACAAAGGTAAATATCAATTTTCATTTATCATAGGCAATCGAAAATGTCACTGTGGAAGATGAATCATAATTTATTTTATTTACAAAGAATTACAATCGTACTCATTTTTAGCAATTTTTTTATTGTTTATTTATTTATTTTTTTTTAATTCTCTCGACTAAAAAATTGCTTAACCCCCATTAAGCCTACACGATTTCTTCCTCCAACGAGTACCAATCCAGCAAAAAATACTGTAAGGATACCTCAAAAAATTGAAGTTTTTACAGGTTTTCTAATCGCTTGGTAGTCTGGTAGGTGAAAGTTTAAAATGAAAATTAATTACAAATTATTATATTTACAGGTCTATTTCCGTTTCGGAAACCGTGCGAACTTTAACAGAACTGCGACACACACCTGCAAGTCCATCTCTCTTGCGAAAGGTAACTGGTCAGTCCCATAATGTTTCTAGTGCTGCAGTGCCACATAATAGTGTGCTACAAATCACCCGCTCTACTGTGGAGCGATCTAGCTTCACATCCCGTGGCAGTCAGGAAATTTCCAACATAACGTCCAACGCGACTTCGACAAATAATCAAAATCCAGGTCCTGGGGGAGTGGACCAAAGCTTCATGGCCGTACTCAGTGCGAAACTGATCAGCACTACGACAATAACCAGCAATGCTTGTACCACCAGCAGTGGCTGCAGTCCAAAGTCTTCCAAAAAGCATTTCGCTGAACCGATGGCCAATAAACACGGAAAATCCAGTTCTGGGTTTCTTGAAACGCTAAATGCAAAGTTAGCACAACAGCAACAGCAAACGATGAACAGTGTCAGTAGATCTGCGAGTGTCAGACGAATAATGGGTAATCGGATACCAATAATGGATCCACTGCAGGTAAGAGATTCTTTGATGGATCAAATTCGGAGGGGTACTTCTCTACGTAAAACCAGTGGTCCTATAAATGATCACTCGGCACCAAAAATATATTAACCGCAATGGTATTGATAATTTGTCTCATTGAGTATATGAAAGTTCTCGGTTTTTGTCGATTGCCGACTGTAATTCGTACATCAGGGCTGACGTGCGTTTAACGGGCATTCAGTTTTTAATATTTGATTTTCTCAGTATGATCAGAAAAAAACAGGAGGGTAGAAGGTGACAATACTTACAACTTACCGTTTCATGTAGTTTTTACTGATAAAAAGTCGTTTACTATCTCGTGTGGAAAGTAATACGTTTGCTTAAGAATTCACGATTTGTGCTACCAAGATTTTTTTTCAATGCACAAGCGTGAATAGAAGGTGTGATTCTTTTCACAAAGGGAGAGCCAGACCTGTTTTTTTTTTCTTTTACGAAACTTCATTACTGGGAGATTTGTCGACACAGAAAGGTGTACGTTGACCCTTTTTTGTTTTATTTTGTTTTATTTTGTTTAGTTTTTGTTTATTTATTAAAGCCACGTCTTGTTCTCCCCTTATCGGTTGAAAATAAAATCGTACTAGTATGAGTAATTTTAGGTATGTGTAAAAGTGTATAAAATTTATCACAACAATCGAGTAGATTTCTGAATGTTTTTATTGCAAAAAGAACAAATTTTATGTTTTTCAAGTGCATGCAGAATTTAAGTGCAAAAGTATAACTACGCTGAGTTATTCAGCTTTAAAAAATCCTTAAGAGGCTGTATACCTGAAAATTCGAAACTTATGTTATTTATTCAAAGCTATAGACTTTTGAGACGACCTGAAAGGCGTAAATATTTTTTTATTATAAAAGTTAGGTATTTATATTTAATATTATTTAATTTATTTTAAAGTAGCAAACATTTCTTTCACGTTTGTACACTTTTTTATTTTAAGTATTCATTATTCAATGACTCTTAGCTTGATATATATATCTTAACATATTAGTGTGTAGATAGATTGAGTTTAGGTGAATTAGAATCTTCGCTAATTGCAGTTTACCAAGCGTCTTGACCGTCACCTGTGGAAATCGTTCAAATATGTTTAATTGTTCTATTATGTAATAATTAAATTACCTTCATAGAAACGAAAAGCTTCTTTTTGAATGAGTTGTTTACAGTATTCTCCATTTGTTAATTTAGTAATGCATTAATGCGCATAACTAAAGTTTAAAAACTCTTGAAATCAAATGTACAATACATGTACAATATACTACAAGCTGAAAAGATTCCTTATGAGTTTTTAAGTTTAAATCGTCAACTTCGAAATCTTAAGACTGTTACAAGATCTCGGAAAATATCTTCGTATTTAATTGCCTAAATGAATATGTAATAAGTTTTTAACAGTGTTGAGCTTAATTAAGGAGTTTAAACGTTAAGACGAATTTGATATTTTAGTAAAAATTGAATATCGGTAGAAATTCGTTTCAAATTGAAACCATTAGGACGTATTTCAGTGTTTTTGAAACTAATAAAATATTCATACCAGAACACGTAAAGATTTTATCGCGAATAAAAATAATACAACCTGAAAATAGTAATCTACTTCTTAATAGATTTTTAACGGCATTTCGAAACTTAAGTATCTGTTAAGCTCTTTATAAATTACTTACAGTTATACACAAATATTATTTTCAACAATGGGGAGTAACAGACATGCTTTTTTTCAGAGCTTAACATATGCTTTAACAGATATTTTTTAACATTCACAGCTTTGAAGTCTGACGTGCGTCTGGAGTTACCTTAAAGTAAAAGAATTTTTTTTCAGTGATATCCTATGAAAATATTGTGACTGCATAGTATTCGAAATCACGTACGTTCGATATTTTATATTTCCAGTAGGTGAGGACGCGGTATATATTGCCGTTACCTTATGCTTTTTTTTATTTTATTATAATTTTTTTTGAAATACAAGCATTTACATACATTTAACGAAGTACGTCAGAGAAACTTTCCACAAATGATTACATATTTATAGTGAATTAATACATAAGTAAACAATGTTATAATTTAAAGATTTGACATATATACGAAAAGGCGTAACGAAAGACTTGATCGATTACGCTGAAAATGATATCTAATAATTAATTAGAATAACAGATTTTCCGCCCGTATGTGTAATGATAAAGACTTATCGACTATCATTCATAGATATAGTCTATGTTCTAAACGTGGCTCTAGAAGAAACTGATTTAGGATCTCACATTAGAGAAAAGCGACTCGCCAATAACAAAAATTAATTTTTATGTGAATTTGTTTAAAAAATCTTTTTGAAAATATCACGATATATATCATGATAAATATCAATAACTTTTAAAAGTAAACTATAAAAAGCTTTGCTGCTTGAAGAAGTTTTTGCAAAGGTATTTGACGGGTCGATAACGCAACAAATAATATTGATGGTCGTAAATCTTCTGTAATAAAACACTATTTAATGTAGTTGATGTCTAACGATGTTGTTAATTTGTAATGACTATTGCAATATTTGCGCGGAATTATAACTACTAGCAATAAAACTTCAGATGTACACAGAAATGAAAGTCGTATTTTATTGCTGCAGGAATATTCCGAACTTTTCCCGATTGTTACGTCATAAGAAACATAACTTATCTCAATTATATTAGGTGTGTGAATTAATTTTTACTGTTAATAATTAATTTTAAGTAATTTTACTGATACACTTGCATTTAATTGACTGTATCAGGTGAAGAAGATGAATGATGAATTTGCTTAAGACAGAGAGAACGGGCTTCTGTTACTTTAACTTGTATACTTCCCTCTGTTGGTAAAGTATACACTGAGGTCGAATTATCCAAAATGTGCTTAACACGATCTGCTAGCTTTGTAAAGTCACTTTCCGCTGTATTAAAGAGTAGAGCCATTCTTCCAGCTAAAAAGAACGTAATTTTTGATATTCTACTTAATAGTTTTCATTAAAAAAAAAAAAAAAAAAAAATTGGACACCGTCAGCAGTCTTCAATGAATTATTTTTTCTTACCTTTGTCAAGGGGTGTGCAAACACATTCAGACGGTAAAATGAATTCAACTGCCCCGTGTAAACGTTTCGGCTTATCGTGAGAAGATAAGTTTAGTAAAAATCGAGCTTTTCTGAATCGTCTGATTGCAACTTTAACTACATTATTCGCTGAACAAGATATTGCTTGCAAATTATCTGGCAAACTATCCTCACAGTGTGGACAACTTGCGTTTACATTAGCTGAAAAGGTAATCTATAGATAAAAAAATCTTAAATATTTTGATTATTTACAGGGTGTTTTTAAATATTTATTTTTATGTATGCATACTTACTCTCAGGGTGTCTTCGTGTACTCGTTGAAATGGATTCATTGATTTCAGAATTTTCCTGTGTAGTAAAAATGTTTTGTTACGCAGTAGATTCTCCTACGCTTCTTGACCAATCAGAACTTAAGTGGAGGGGAAGAAGATTGGTTACGTTTCGCAACCAATCGGTAGCGCTTCTTCCCCTCCACTTAGCTTCTGATTGGTTATGAAGTATAGTAGAATCTACTGTATAGTAAAACCAAAATCTTTGATAAAACCTACTACGGTGTAAATTGTCTCAAGAACTTACACTGTGTGTAAAAAAAGTATTTGGAGCTTCTACGTAAATTGGTGGCGGACCTTCGACTCCTTCTGGTGTATCTAATTCGTGATCGATTACAGTGAAAGATGGATTTTCTTTCAAGAAAGTTTCATTCGTTGCCATGCTCGGTATAGTGGAGAACCATTCAACTGTAGGAACAATTCGCTCTTGAGCGAAATCCACCTCATCAGGAACTAAACCACTTCCGATATCTTGCGATTCTTTACGGACATGAGTATCATTTACTGTTTCTTGTTTCTTTCTTGTTTCTTTGTCGTCTTCTAAATTTGTTTGTGCTATCTTATGAATTTCGTCAATCAAACCCGCAGCACTTTCCGAGGGTTCAGTCAGTTTATGACTTTTTTGTATTATTTGGTTCTTTGTATTGATTTCCTCATTTTGGGGCACTTTGATGGATGTTTCAACTGACTGGTTTTGTTTTGAAATCCCGGCGTCTAACTTTGTTGTGTGTTGAATTTTTGTATGTGATGCATTCCCTATTAACTTAGGATCCCCTAACAAAGGATTTTGCTCTTGCTCATTAATACCAGCACTGCTACAAGTCGGAGCAAATCTATAATTCTGAGAAAATAATTTTAGTTAGCGAATTATATAATAAGTACTTTTAAAAAACATTGTCGGCTGAAAGCATACCGTAAAAACTATGAGTTCCTGCTGATAATAATCGTAGAGTTTAATATTTGCGGGCTCAGGTCGGTCTACAACATTCTCCCTGTTCACAAGAATTGAAATGCAAGTTTTCTGACTTGTTAACTTCTCAAAATAAATCACAAGGTTGTCACGTTCCTCTTCAAATCGCTTTACACCTGTAATCAATTTTTAAAATATATTTAAGACCTTGCGTCTGTAAATTAATCTTATTTCAATTTTTGCCAAAATTTCATTACTGATAAGGAATTTGTATAATTGGAATAATACCGAGAGACAAGTCTTCGAGTAAAGCATGTAAACTCGCTTGATCTGCTACGTAACCACTTATCATGCCAATTTCTAGCAAAGCCATGTTACTTTCCTCATCTGCCATTTTATAACGAACACATATAGATAACTTCTGCATAGAACATTCATCTACAGAAGCTATAGATTCAGCAGTAGCTGAAAGGTCAAATGCTTCAGAGCCATTTGATTTAGCTTTATTGTACTTCAGACTACTCTGTGAAAAACCAAAATTTTGAGTAATTTCGTTTGTATCAATTAATTTAAAAGAGACTAAATTGAATATCTGTTTACCTGAACAAATACACAACCTTCTCCCTCTGCAAAAATTTCCACAGTTGTTGGTAACACTGGCAAAGCAATCTGAGTGAGGACCATACGATTAGATTCATCCATTTTGAAAACGTGATCAATCTCAGAGGCAGTGATAAGTATGGATAAATCAGTAGAATGTTTGAACATAACAGTAGCGTATTTTGTGAGAGCCTCTAAGCCTAGTGCTGTATCTTGCGTCGATACGAAACCACCCTCTGCATTTCTGTGTTTTGTCATCCATCGTACAGCTCTCAAAGCTTCTACCATATTATTATCACCTCCTAATTTTATAAGTGATAGAACAAGGTAGGCCGTCATCTCGATATTTAGGCCTAAAGACATTCTTGTCTTATCTTCCAACCACAGCAGATCCTATTAAAAAAAATGAATAAAGTAAACTTAAAAAGTTATCGTCCAACTAATTAATTCTCAATGCGTCATACGTTATGTCTTGTAGCTTGTCCAAGAAGATTTTGTAAAGAGGAATTAGCTTTTGGATGTTCCAATAATGCCAATGCATAGGTTGTTAAGGCTGCTGTATATTGATTATCACTACTATTTATGCTTTTCTCCAAGCAATATAAGGCGTTATTCACTAGGGAAACTGATAAAGGAACGTTGGATTCAAGGAGTGAAATTAGTATGTAAGCTGTCAATGCTGATGATGAACTATCCTCTTGTCGTAATCCTCCCTGAAATTAAAAGATAAAAATCTTCAATCTGGTATCTGCCTGCTATCTAAGCCAATACAATATTATAAAGTTTACGTTACTTAATATAAGTATCCGATTTCAATTTAAATACCTTCATATCTTTATGAAAAACTTTTCCAAGCACTGGGAAACATCCATTTTCTAATTGACGTCTCGCAATCCACTTGACTGAAAGTTTCAGATCTCGTTCATCAATATGAATGAGCGAACGGGCCTGAGCAAAGGATTTTACTACAAAACTTGTCAGCCACATTGAACCACCATTTTCCGAATTATCGGGACCAAATGCGGAATAGGAACCATCTGTATGTCGGTAATTCAATTCTCGTTGATAACCTGAGAGAAAATTACAATAAAAGAGGCGTGACTTAAAAAATATGCAGTAAGTCAGATTTTAAAATTTAGCTAGTGTGCAGTAAGTCAGAATCGACTGTATATTGCACTTAGCAGTTTGTGTCACCTCTTTGCATGTTTTTGATCGCCTTCGCTCTAAGTTCCGGATTTTGCAATCCTGTTGCTTCCAAGTATTTAATAACGTGTAAATTTGGAACAAATAGTATCATGTTTTGTTCGCCGCATCCCATAGGTAGCTGAACTAGATTATTTAGATTATCAAGTGCCGGACCAAGTATATCTCCAGTGAGTCTCACAAAGGCCCGGACACTGCCCGGGACTAAATCTTTGGGTAATTCAAGGGACCATGATATTGAGGAATCATCACTGAAATTCTTTGGACAAATGAAGGCAGAGTTGGTCACTTCCACAGGAAATCCTTCCGGTTGCACCAAGATAGGTTTTACTATTGCATCTCTAACAAAAGAATAAATACTATTAAATTCAATTATATAAAAAAATATATTATTATATAAAATAAATATTAAAATATATTATTATAAAAATATATATTAAAAAATATATATTTTCGTGATGCACCCTGCTAGATCTGAGGATAAAAGAGAAAGAGACAGGGCTAAGGTGCGCGAAATTATACAAAGTTACCTAGTACCGTGTATAAACTAAAGTATCCGGACCGCAGGGCACTGAGTATTCGGAATCTATGGCAGCAGAAACTGTGATGTTGATTTCCCCCAAAACTTTTGGTTTTAAAAAAAATTCATGTACAACGTTATCTCTCGATTGTACGCAAAATGAAATCTCACGAGGTGGTGATTGTAAGTCTAATCCTGGAGCACCTTCAAGTACGATTTTAACCTGGGATAACAGTTGTATAATGAATACTCGATCAGTTAACATACTCCACTGAGTATTTTATTGCCAACTTAATAAAAGAGTATATTTAAATTAATATACTTACAGGTAAACTATGATGCATGTAATTGAAAAGGGATATTTTCAATCGTAATATTTCTCCCCGTTTTACGCTGTAAGGCAAACTATAATCCAAAAAGAATGGTTGAAATGCGGTAATTTTTATCGGCGAAGCAATACCTAGACCGTTCTTTGATGATATGCAAACAGCATGACCAATCCAGTCAGTGATCGTATGAGGAAGTGTTCGCTCTAAAGTTACTTTTCCCTCTTTTCTGTACGAAAAAATAACAACAGGTACTGAAAAGATATTTTAAATGCGAACATTCAACATTTTAGTTAAAATTACACAACACATAGTTTACAATAGTGTTTCGCTTACCCTGTGGGTACTAGTTCCCAAAGCCAGGTTTCCGGAAAATATGATCTTAAGGTAGAAGCTTGGTCAGTTAATTGATCTGCACTTGTCTCGGCCGCAAAGTAATTCACCGACGGAAAAGCCAACGGCATTGCTTTAATGGACTTTAGTGTTCTGTCTACAATAATAAAAAAATATTTACAACAAAAATTTATATCCATAGGGATTATATTCTTCATTATGATGCATACCCGTTTCGTCCTGATCTCGAAGTACCATGTTGAGTCTAGCTTTAAAATCAAAACCTAAAAAAGGCATACTTTGCATGCAAGGCCGAGATTCCAGAATTAGATCACTCAAGACAATCACTCCAAAGTCCTGTAAATAAATCTTTTGTTAATGCTCGTTACAAAACAAGACTAAAATAATTTAACCCAGGACCAAGAAATCAATTAAGAAATTTGAATCGATTTCTCTTTTTAAATGTGTCTAAATAATTTTTAAATTTCTGGAAATTTACATCAAAAGCTTGCATAGCATCAACATAATTGACCCCAATGTTATATGTTATCATAGATCGTTTTCTTCTGCTATTCCAAGAAGGGGGTGCCTCTGCAGCAGGACGTGGTAGGTGATCGATTTCTTCGCTGCTTCCTGTTTCCATGGAAGGTTCAGGTACTTCTTCTGAAACAGATTTTCCACATATGATGGATATAGATATATCCAATCGATTTAAAATTCAATTGAACCAAACCTATGAATACTACATACTTTCGCAATGTGACCAGACTCCTTGGATAGGTCGAGCTTCCGGATTCAAGTGAAATCTCTTCAACTGTTTGAAAGCGTGATTTGTGTTAACTAAGTTCATTTTGCCATTTGATAGAAAACTCGTGGATTTATCTACTGCAGAAATTCCACATAGAGACCAAGGTGCTGCTTCTACATGAAACTGTGTAGTAGTTCCTGGACTTTGAATGTCATTATGCCATGCGGTTTTCACCTTATTTTCAAAACAATGTCCGACATCAATCGTATATGTTGTTGCAACAGTTTCACCATCGGAACGCACGTAATATAACAGCAATTCAGAGGTCGGTGCCATACTGGGAGTTATTTTTACACTCAGTGGAAACCTATGTAACACACAAAGTAATATTGAAAAAGTAACAAAGACACAGCAATATAAAAAAAGTAACCGAATATTTTGTTTAAGTCACCTGTAAACAGTATGGAGTTGATCGGTTTTGTTCGTTGTTACTTCAGTTGCACCTAGCAGATTGCGAAATTCAGAATAATTGAGTATGGAATCTTTTTGCGTTTTATGATTTATATGGCCGAAGATTAGTAAATCGCCTTTGGAATTGATCGAATAGTGAAAGGAGATAGTCTCTTCTTCAGTGGCGTTCGAAGGGGCTGTGTACATAACATTGAAGGAATATTTCTCTCCACATACTATTGGCTGATAGCCACGTGCAACCGCTAGATAACTTTCCGATAAAGAAAACCACGGATTCACGTCGATGTAGCTTGATGGCTGATCCATGAAGACCTTTTTGATAAAAACATCATTCATAATAACTTATAACTATCTTCAACAATGTGAATAATTGTGCACTTTAGTACTTACGCGCCAGCGTTTATCAGGAGAATAATATTTAGTAGGATAATCTACACCTGTAGCTACAAAACTTAATAAGACGATATTTTTATGTTGTGGAGGTACGATAAAGTCCACAAATCCTTCATTAGACGACGTAAAGTTGCGACATTCTACGACTACACGCAGCCATTCATCTTTTCCTTGCACCCTTAAGCAAACTTGAATTTTTTCATTCGCAGCAGGTTTATCATCTTGATGAAGTACTCGAAGCTGAAAAATAATATTTTCTTCTGTGCTTTCAAAACCACCAATAAATAAATTGCTAGATTATTATAGATAATTATTTTGGAGTCAGTTTACTCCGCTGTTGGTTTTACTATACAGTATAGTAGATTCTACTATGCTTCGTAGCTATTCCAGAAGCCAAGTGAAGGGGAAGAAGCGCTGCCGATTGGTTACGAGGCGTAACCAATCAAAGAAGCAGATTCAGAGTCAATCAGAAGCCCTCCTTCCCCTCCACTTGGGTTCTCATTGGCCACGAAGTATAGTAGAATCTAATGGGTAGTAAAACTTACTACGGTGTAAATTACCTCCTGTACGACTTACGAATCGAATATAGTAATATGAATATGTAGAAACTACCTTTCCGTGGTAGGGCAGACCAAGTTTAAAATACCGTGGAGTATAAGGTATAAATTCGAGTTTCAAAGATTGATGCAAGACTACAGTTCGAGTAATAACAGTCTCCACAACTCCAGTTCCTGATTCCGTAAAATTTGCGGTAAGCACTATATTATTCGGTGCAACTTTCCAATCCGATAGGCCAAGAATGTCACCAGATACAGTAAAATCCGTACAACCGTCGGGAGAGTCGAGCTGGAGAATAAAGGGTTGGTATCAATATCTTTTAAACAATTTCATGTATCCGCACAAACAATGTACAAATTAAAAACCTTAGCTTCGTAATTTATTTGAGGAAGGTTCTGTTTTCGTCTCCAGCTTGGAGTTTGTGGAGTCGACTTCAGAAGTAAAGTTCCTTTTACAGGCTTGTTGTAACTGTACCTGAAACAATTAAATTTGTTACTCGGGTCTGGTGCATGTGAATTGAGCTATAGAGTTAAATAATTTATTTTTTTTTTCGAATTACTTAGCACATATTTTCCAGGTAACATTGTTTGCATCTGCAAGAATGTATCCTGGTGAGTTCACCGTTAACTGAAATCTTGGTAACACATATTTCTTTACAATGAAAGTTGTCGTATGAATCAACTGAGAAGGAGACATTTCCAACTTTATCTTCCAAGTGCCCTAAATGAAAGTCATAATATATTTTTATGAATTTACTAGATTTGATGCGAAGATGGTAGTGGTAATGGGAAAATCATATTTCACTTACTGGACTTGGTTCAGACGATAAAAGAAGCGATAATTGTGCTAAACCATTTTCCGTGCTTACATTCGTCCACTGAGCTACTCTAACTTCTGATGGATTTTCAATCCAAACTTTTGGAATCTATAATGAAAACTATGAAATTAGATTAATGTTTACTTTCATTGCTCAACCAGAATTGTTTGCACTTGGGTATCTTATTACATATTTGTAACTCTTCTTGCACATTACTAACCGTTTTCTTCCAAGGTTTTAGGTCGTGTTTTAACATCATAATTCTAATCTTAACATCTTGACTTGGCTTATAAATAGGTTTATCTGTTTCCAAAAAAATGACAAGAGAATCATGTTCTATTAGGACATCCTTCTCTGTGTCGACAATATAATCCGGGTACTTGTCGAACTTCATCTTCAGTCTCAACTTTCCCATGCTGTACTTTGTTGAAGGTACTTGCAATTCTAGGCATTTTTCCACACCTGTTACAAATAATAAAAGCAAGAATGATGCAATTTTCTATAGACTATGTTTGACTTGAGCAATGGAATTTATTAATAGATATATCTCATAAAAATAGAATGGGTTATTTCTCCCTCGAGGAGGGAGTTATCCAATTCAGTTCTCCCTACAGGAAGTGACAATAATTTCAATTCCAATTTACAATTTGTTTAAAGAGCATGCGGGTGATTCAGGTTTGCCAGCTATACGCCTACGATGCGGCGAATGTTGATATGATCATGTAATTAGTAATGATTACTGTTCACAATAAAACCATCTTAGGTCACTCAGTTAATTGTTCGATCAGTCTACACAAAATTCACATAATTTGGAACACTTTCTTCGTGATAGTTGATATGTATTTTTTTTTTTGTAAGTTTAACTTCGTTGATTTTTTAACAATATAGACTTACCTGTTTTAAATACAGCACTTGTACTAGCTAAAACTTCGTCGTCAGTACTCGATTTTGATGATGCAAGCTCAAGATGCACGTGCACTGGTGGTTCCAAATTATGAAGAGACAAGCACCCACTTTCGGTTTCTCCTTGTAAAAACCTTTTTGGAGCCGTGAATATGAACCCCCTGCACAAAAGGTATTGGAAGCATTTTTGTAAATAATTTTTTCTTCATTATAGATAAAAAATTCTTAGTACTTTTAAAAAATTAACGAACCTGTTAACGGAAGAAGAAACGCAGTCAAAGGTATAATAGAGCGTGCAAAGCCAAATCAGAACAGCAATATTGTAGGTGATTTTCATCATGTTAATTGTGAATCTCAACTTAAAAAACTGTTATCCAATTACAGAGATCTTGATCATAAACAAATTATGAATTATTTCCACCTCGCGTGATTTTATTTTTTCAGTGAATGTGATCTATATTTTTAATAGAATCTAAAACTGCCTATAACGACATATAAGTAAAGAAGGTCACTAACGCACTGCGCTTCGAAGAGCTTCGAGAGAACTAAATTCAATCATACTTATTAACAAAGTGACCGACAAGAGAAGGGTTACATATAATGCATGTGATAAAGTAGTTTCGTCATATCGTTATTTACAGAAGCTAATCATTATAAAACACATAACAATTTTATCAATTACTTTGACAAACAAGTATGTATGGATTCATAATAATAATAATATGATATAATTTTACCTTACATATTTTAACCACATTTGTATTATTCAAACTCCAAAATGTGAATGAAAAATTATAGAAACAGATATTTTCTGATTTTGCTAATTTTTATTTTATTATTAGCTCCGTCAAAAATATAGGACACTATATAAATGAGATTCATAACTTAAATAAACCTGAAAAAATTATCTCTTCTCATTAATATATACATTTAATTTATAATACATTAATTGAAACAATATAATGAAGTGTCGAAATTATAAATATACACTGTGTGTGTAATAAAAAAAATAACATATCAGCAAAATATATGGCATTAATTTTTAAATGTTGAAATTTACAATCCACATTATTAAAAATATTGTGGATAATTTCGCTTGATAATCGATCTCCATTTATCCGTTCGTCCTGCAACAGTTTAAGTTTTATTTTTACACTTTCTTTACAGCAATATCTATATATCGACGTGTCCAAAAGAGTGAAGATTTATAATTAGGAGTAGTGTACTCGGTTTCTTTTCGATTTTAGAGTTTAATTTCATTTTGCGGTGTCAGTGTTTTGATATAAGCAGTTCTTTTTTGGATACATCGATATATTTTATAAAATCTACTCATCGTTTGTGAACTTACCTAATTGTAATTCTATATACAATGCCAGCATAATTACATGAATAGGAACGTCGTAGTCTGTACCTTTCGATTTCCAGAGCTTAAAAGTAAAAGAAAAACAATTTAAATAATTGAAAAAGATCTTTTTTAACAATTAAACTATTTCAATATCTTCATAAACATTACAAATATTTGTAAAATATAATGACGGGTATTACTGAAAAAAATCGATACTTGATTATCGATATTTAGCGAACTTCGATCCGATTCCAAGACATTATCGGCCAAAAATGTATCGATACCTTTACGAATATCAGTATCAGAGTATCGAATCGGCATCACTCATCTCTAGTAAAGTAAAATGTAATTTTATGTACTAACCTGTCCTACAATATCTGCAGATCTATCAAGTTGACCACGAATAGCGTAAGCCACTGCCATGTTGTAAAGTAACACAGCTTTCCCGGTCAGAATGTTTGTCGGATACCAAGCTGTTGGTGAAACAAAGTGTCAAATGATTATCTTTTCTTATGAAGACTAAAAACTTTTATACATCATCACTAAAACCACATACCTTTCATTGGTTTTCTGTCAATTTCTTCCGCTTTTTCTTTGTCTTTATCCTTATCTAATATGTCGGGAATTGGCACTGATACATCAAGATCGGTAAGCGTTTCTGGTCTCAAATAATCTATAGCCTCGTTAATTCTGTCCAAAAAAATTAGACTTTCTGCAGTGTACAGTTTTCCTAACATTGTGTAAGCACCTGGAAGATTGTTGATTGCTAAAAGGCTTTTAGCATGCTCAAGCGCTATAGTGTATTCACCGAGGCACAATGAGATGTAAGCACTGGCAGCTAAAATGCTTATCTTCAAGTTTAGGGCGTCAATGGCTGTAGTTTGTAAAATCTGTACAGTGTGCTGACCAGCTAAGAAGACAGGAAAGATTTATTCACAAATTTTTTGTAATAAATGTAATCGGTAGAATAAAAAAAAAAATTTACATTTCTCAATCTTCTAACTTGCAATAATTTTCATAATTATCTTACCTATTACATGACTGGAAACTGATTCCGAATTGCTAGGTAAAAGATATAAGGCGTTCTTGAGACAGAGCATTCCAAATTCCAATGTCGGTTGCGGTATCGCGTACGACGAACCATCATTTTGGTACTTCGTGTCATTGGATAATGATGAAGTAATAACGATTTTCTTGTGAGGTCCTGATACAACTACTTTTTGTACCACATCCTGACGGCGCTTCAAGATGTTGAAGTTAACTTCATTTTTCTATATATATATATATAAAAAAAAAAAAATAACAAAATTTTTTCATTGCATTTTGTAATTTCACTACTGAATTAACAATCAAATTTATTTTCTATGCAGTCTATTATTTTTTTAGTAATATTTTCTTTGAAAGAAGATAAATTAATCTGCCAATGTATCAGTGCTCTTAAATTGTGCAGCCTGCTTACCGGATTATGGTTGAAAATGCAACATTCAGCCATTCTTAACCAAAGCCTAGGGCTGTTTTGCAATCTTTGTGCTGCTTCCAAAAAACAGTCAAATGCTTTAACATATTGTCCAGCGTATAAATAACATACTCCTAAACTGTATGTTAGCTCATAGTATTTGTTTCCTCCAAGTGTACATAATGGTTGAGAAGACAAAGGTTCTGAAAAATGATTTCAACAAGCCTGTAAATTTTTATACTAGTAGTTATGCGATGTTCTGAATTTGAAGATGTTTAAAAATAAATTTTAAATCAAATATTTATAAAATAATAAAATATGTGTAGAAAGAGTACCTGTGTCATCTATTTGTAAGTTTTCTATAGCCTTCTTATTCTCCTCTAATGCTTTTTGTAAGTAAAAGCAGGCTAAGTTTGGTTTACCTAACGCATGATGTATGCATGCCATATTGTTGTAATATAAAACAGCAGCAGATTCGCCAGAAGATCTAAACATAAAATGCATTGTAGACTTTATAATGTATTGAACTCAATTTTAAGTACATAAAATATAAAATTGAAGTTTTTTAAAATTACTTGAATTCTCGTTGTTCTGGAGTAAATGCATTTAAAAGCGTAATGGCTTTTTTGCATTTTCCACGCAGATATTCAACATTAGCAGCCAAAAAGATATTGGAAAGACTCTGTAAAACATAATTCTTAAAAGGTGTTTGTGTTACTACGATCAATATTTTAGAATTTATAAAGTTAGATTTATACCGTGTTGTTTCCTATAGTCGCAAATGCTTTCCATTCCTTTTTGCATAATTTTAACTGATGCGTTGAAAGATATATTTTTATTTTACACTTAGTCAGTTTCATTCGGAAGGCATCAGTTGCAATATCAGAGCTATCCTTTTTTAGTTCTTTTTGTTCCCTTACAGGTTTAATCAATCCTTCTTTGTCTGTCGAAGCTATTTTTGGTAAATCTGAAACTGCAAATTGCCTCTCAATATAATTGACTAAAGTTAAAGCAGCATCTGGTTTATCTGTTGCTATGTATAATTCAATGAGAAGTAAGCACACTTTCTGAGCCAGACTTTCTTCTGAAACTTCAAAAAATAAATAAACATTAATACATGTATTAGTTCACACAAATATTATAATTTTTTGTAAAAAGCGGTGTGGACTTTATAAGATGTACAATACCAACCTAAGGGTTCGATTAGAGAGAATAACCTACTCGTAATCTGAAGAGCAGCATTATATTGCTTTGTATGATAGAGTAAAACAGCTTGATTGTATCTCATAACGCATTTTTCAACATCTTCCGCAGCATCTCCCGTATCTGTGCTCAATAATTGTCCACATATTGCGTTTAAACTCTTTTTCACAAGTTCAGTCTTTTTCAAATCACTTTTGTGGTATTCGACTATTACTTTATTATGCATGACCTTTAGATCCTTCGGTCTCAAAATTTCTAATTTGTTTAAATACGTCAAACATGATGCATAAGCGCCAGTCTGAAACTCAGAAAGAGCATTTTGGGCTAAATCGCGCTCCTCATCAGATATAACGCTACCTTCAATGTCTTTGATCTGTGATTCTGGTAGTTCATTCATGATTAATCCTTAAAAAAATAAAAGAATACAACTCATTATCCACAAATTATATTAAAATTAATTATTGTTATTTCAGTGAATCAGACACCCTTAAAAGAACATTTAAAATGATTGGACAAGTTTTCTACTAGAATTAATAAAAACAATCCCGGTCAACAAATACAATTCGCTGTCATTTGCCGGCTTTCACAATTCCCAGTTTGCGGTCTTGTGACTACCCTGTAGTTAGTTTCAGCTTCAAAAGTTCATAAGCATCAAAAGTTAAAAACACAAATTTTCAATTGTTTTTGAATATTGTTGATATTGTTGATTTTGTTCTCATTTATATTAAGCTGTGTTTTTCAAGATCATAATGTGGTTTTTTGCTTCTTGCAATCAAAGCTTGAGAAGCCCGGGCAATAAATAAATAAGAGGTTAGAGAATTATCAGCAATATTTACCACTTTAAAAAAACAGTACAGGTTATATCTTTCAATCCGTAAGCTTCAAAACCAACAATTTTAAGAAATATTCATATCAATATTAGTAAATGTCAAGAATTGAAAAAAGTATATAACTGTGAAAAAATATTCACTTGCTATCAACAAGGTGACAAGCAGTGACAAGTTAAAGCAAGTTAAAGTTGCACAAGTCCACAAGTCGCAC
>JAUEJJ010000044.1:4535846-4562881 GCA_032164275.1 Synergus coniferae | reverse complement strand
ATTCACTTGCTATCAACAAGGTGACAAGCAGTGACAAGTTAAAGCAAGTTAAAGTTGCACAAGTCCACAAGTCGCACAGGTCGCACTGTGTCGCAGTCCAAACACACACAAACACAGTTTTAAAGTCATAGACCTATTTATAAAGAGATGAGCGATCAAGTTTAAACATAAAGGCTTTTTCACATGCCTTAAAACTACCATGTTTGTTTGCGCATCTCTAGGCGGGAAAATTTGAATTATAGTTTTTTACTTACATATTAATAGAAAAATATATATAGCGCAACTGTGTTTTCTGTACCTTTAATAATAAAAATTACAACTACAAAACAGAAAATACCGTTTAGCCAAAGATTTTTGTATTAATATTTAAATAAAAAATTTGAAGTTCAAAATTTTCAACCTAAAAATGTGCAGGCAAGTGTGCTTCCTTTGTAAGGTGTGAAAGAGCTTTTACCTAGTAGGGTAATAATGAAATATGGTAACCTTCTCTGTTAATTAACCTTGGTATATACACGTAGACAATTACCCAACCCTGTTTTGGGCATCGCACATGCGTAGTGAGTTTTTATCAGTCAATAAGTCAGAAATGTCAATATTGTTTTTATCACAATTATTATTGTTCCAATCCAATGTTCCATTTTGGAGATGATATCGGTAATAATGATCTAAAACATGTGACGTATGTGACCGTTATAACGTATTCATTTTTCAAACGTATTATTGCATTGTAATCACGTTACTCGTGTGATTGTACTGAAAGGAGTTTAAACATGGTGCAGCAAATTACAGCGAAAATAGGACCATCAATATTAAATGCAGATTTATCACAACTCTCTGATGAATCTCAACGACTCCTAGACAGCGGGGCCGACTATCTTCATTTGGATGTTATGGATGGCCACTTTGTTCCTAACCTTACTTTTGGTCATCCTCTTGTAAAATGTCTACGCAATAAAATCAAAGATGCATTTTTTGAAACGCATATGATGGTTTCAAAGCCCGAACAGGTCATTTTAAAAAATTTAAAGATCATTTTCATAATTTTTAAAGTTTTCAAAAATGCTTTAAGGTCCAAATGTCTTTTACTTAACATTTTTCTTTTATTTCACGAAGTTTCATAAAAATTGGAAAACCTCTCATATAAATTCTAATATTTCTATAAATTGGTTTTTCAGTGGATAGAACCCATGGCTGATGCCGGTGTTAATCAATATACTTTCCACGTGGAACCTGTAAAAGATGTTAATTCAATTTGTAGAAAAGTGAGAGAAGCTGGAATGAAGGTAAATTAAATTTGACAATTGTGAGAGCCTATCTTGCCTTAAATATATACAATTTTAAGGTTTGCAATAAAATTCATTTTTTCATTAAAATATAATTTTATGAATAGGTAGGCGTTGCTCTGAAGCCTGGTACACCAGTGGACGTGGTGGTAAATTATGTAGATCAAGCTGACATGGTTCTTATAATGACAGTGGAACCAGGATTTGGTGGACAAAAATTTATGGAGCCAATGATGGAGAAAGTAGCATGGCTTCGAAAAAATTTTCCTACATTGGATATTGAAGTTGATGGAGGAGTTGGACTCAATACTATTAAATTTTGTGCAGAGGTATCACAGCATATCATTATACATATATACGAATTAAATTTCATTTTAAACCTTTTTTATTATAGTTACGTCTCTGCATTAGAAAGCGGAAAATAATAGACTATATTTAAATTTGCATAGGCCGGAGCTAATATGATTGTATCTGGAACAGCAGTTACAGGTGCCAGTGATCCAGCCAAAGTGATTAAGACGTTAAAAGATACTGTAAATAACGCGCTGGTAAATTTCTAAAAGTAACTTTTTCTACCTATTTTTAAAGTTCTATTTTGATACCAACATCTTGAAAATAAATATATATCATGCATATAGAATTACTTCAAGTTATAGAAATTAAGTATTTTTTAAATTATCTTTTGTGTCCTAACAGAATTGAGACTAGCGCGCACAGTTATTGGTACCAATTTCCTCAGAAGAGTAGAATAATTTGTCACAAAGTACCTTCATTGATTCAACATCAATGAAACCAACCAATTGGTACAATTTTATTAATCATTAAATTGAGTATTTGTGTATTTCTTACAGGGATATATAATAATGCTTCAACAAACTCTTCTCTTCAGTCACACGTCATTTATTGTTAGTACTAAAACTTTTGAATTGTTTGTTTTTTAATGGAGGATATATTGGAATTAATTTCTTTCTTAGTTCTGATAGTGATACTAAAATCGCCTCCTCGGTTCTAATGGTTTTAGATCCTTGTTCTGGACAGGTATTCAAATATTTGTTGAACAATAAAGTTGGGTCGTCGATATCTAAATTAGGGTCCAGTTCAATGGCTGCTTCCAATCCCGAAAGGCCTCCGAAAACAATTAAAGCATGATTATAGCTTAAGTTACCAGGAGATATATCATCGATAGACGACCCCTTGTCGGATGTACCAATAGACAAATCATATCCTTCTACGTAAGGGCATTTTGTAAAAATTTCAGTAATATTACTTGCTAATCGAACGGTATAGCCCCAGTAAACTCCTGTTTCTAATCTAGGCACACTTGGCGATACTACTGTGCCCCTAAGCTTCTTAGAATTTTGGTCTAAGGGCATTTTCACTGTAACTCTCAAACCAGGGGTTAGGATTTTGTCGACATGAACGTCGTTAAAGAGTCCAACATTGATCTGAGAACCTTTACCTGCAAAGCCAATTATTTAATTACATTAAATAGCATACGAAATTTTGAAGTGACAAATTCAAAATAAAAGCTAAAAGGTATATTCTAATCTAGTATATATTATAGAATTTTTTTGCAGAATTACCAGATTTAATAGGTTTTTTCGTGACAACTCCTTCACGAAAGAGAGACACGTCCTGCTGCCTCAAATGGTGTGGTGCATCAAGTGGATTAAGTATTCCAGCATATTGAAGATCCTTATGCAAAGGAAAAAAGAATTTTCGCAAATACTGAGGACACTCGAGATATTGTAGTATCCTTGCCAATTGTAAACAAGCGATTCTCGCTTCACCGAGAGTTTCATCCTTCCTTATTTTACTTTTTTCACTGTCTGTCAATTCACCCTTATCTTCAAACACGATAATCTCATCAATTTTGTATATACAAGCAGCTCGTGCAATTTGTCCGGCAAGATATGTACGCAGTTCGGGGGACTGAGCATTATCTAAAATTGAACCTGGCACTGCGATACTGATAGTTGAAACATGATTTTTATCCTTCTTTTGGATTTCGTCCACTTTTACAACTTTTTCTTCACTTTTATTCACAGTCTCGTGTTTGGATTTTTTTGCTAACCTTTCTTCCCACCGTTTTTTTCGCTTTTCTTTATGTTCTTGATTATGTTCAGTCCAGCTTTTCGAGACAGGTTTAACTGGTGGTACCATATTTCATAAAATAACGTGAAGGATTGTATTTTTAAACGAATAGCGTAGTAAGACACAAAAAATATAAATATTACAGTAAAAACTAATCAACAGTAATCAAGAAAACCGAACGGCATGGATCAGCATCATCAGCATCAGCATTGGATGGTCATGGACAATGAAATGGACATAGAGAGTAAACACTGAAGATGACTGAAGATAAACTTAAAAGCATAGACATATAAAGCGAACCTATAATAAACGAGTTTCTGGATGCAAGTGTGGTGTAAAGAACCCTAAAAAGTAGTAACAGAGTAGTAAATAAACATAATTCCTAATAAATTACCGTAGGTAATCATGCAAATTACGTAACATGTGGTGTTTTACCTTTTCAACCCTGGGCACAACCTGTACAAAATGGCCGACGCGTTTTGACTATCTGTAGAAATACGGTAGAACGTTGTGTCAAAATAATACGATTTTTAAATTTCTACGTAGGATCGCCGAAAGAATAAAATGGCAGTAATTTCTACGTTCTCTGAAGAGACAGATTTATATAACGCGAAATTGTGAAAATGAAGTGTTTAACACGTCAGTTAAAGTCGTCTAAATTCCAGATCTAACTGTCAATACAATACGGCTTTCGCTGGCAACAAGTGTCTGCAAATGTCTTTCCATTGAGTTTCGGGGAATCGAAAACGTGGTTGGAACGAATCGAAACAAAAGTTGTGCCTATGTTACTCTACAATTTCAAACCACTTATTTGCGATGAATTTATAAAATATTTTGATTAATTCTTAATTTGATGCAGTTGAAAAATTGAGCCTTGACACAGACTGGAGACTGTCGAACATCACACTTAACAATCTTGACATTCTTGACTACAGCAAAACGTTCTTTGCTGTTCACATCAAGGACCGAAAACAAGTTTGGTGAAAAAACCTTTGAAGAAAAAACCACAAAAGACGATAAAAACGAAATGGAGAAACATCTTGAAAGGGTTGCTCCCTTTTCTTCTGGTAAGTTTTTATCTCAGTTTTACATACAACGTATTAATGTATTAAAGGCATATTCCTTTTTATTTCATTAAATCGGTTGCGGACTATTTTTAAAAATTTTTGTAATTGTAATATAATAATAATGAAGGTTTTTGGAACTTTTTTATCGCATAAATTTATTAAATTCTTTTCAGTTTGCAGAAAAATGTCACATCTATGTACCTCATAAAATCTAAAAAAAAAAAAAAAAAAAAAAACTGAAATTCAACACTAAAATTTAATTTCATCGTCATACGTGTTCATCACTTTCAATTCTAATTTGACACGAGCAAAAGTAATTTAATTGCTAAATAATGAACGTTGGGAAACCAATATGGTTCTTTTATTTTGTACAGATACAAGTGCTTTATATTTAGAATAAGTAAATAATTATCCTTTTTTTATCCCTTTTTTATCCCTTTTCTTTACTTATAAACGTTCCAAGTCAAATGATTTATCATTTAAACTTTATGTAATCAAACAGTTTAAAATTTTAATATTTTAAAGTGAAAAAAGACTATAATTAACCGGGATTTTTTTTCTTAGAGTTTAATGGCCATCCTGGAAGACTGATTTCATTTAACATCTTGGTAAAGTTTGCAGAATATATTGGTATTAAAATATTTTATTCTAGAGTAAAATTCTTTTTATATCACTTGAAGTCTTTTAAATGTATTGAAATCTTTGAAATGGGAAAGTTGTGTGTTTTAAAATATTTTTCTTTCCTTGTGAAATTGAAAAAACACAGGATATTTCAATAAGAAATTAAAGAAAAATAGAAAAGTTTCAATTCAAGTTGGTTCAGTTGCATCGTTTTGTATTTATTTATCGATTATTAATATTACTATGAAATAGCCGTGTGTAATTTAACAGAATTTTTGGAATTTTTCTCAGCCTTGAGAATCGGTTCTGAAGATACGGGTTCGAGGCGGGGTTAGTGTCGTTGGTGAGTTCTTGGTTGCGCGGTGCCATGGATCAATTCACGCTCGAGACTTAGTAGTACATAGTTGCGGAAAAAGCAACAGCCTGTCTTCAGTCTCCCAGTAAGATCGCACACGCGTTAACGTTTTCTTTGGCGTTCGCATAAGCAATTTTATAAATGATATTTCCTTTTCGCGGATTGTTCGTGATCAGAAGAAACCCGGAAAAAATAAGAGAAGGATGACACTCTACAGTTCTTTTGATCCCATTAACAGTAGTCATCTCTCAACTTGTGAGATTGCGAGAGATAAAATGAAAAATGTCTCGCGGGGAAATGGCTAAAGAAAAAGAAATATCGTTCCACAGAAAGCACTGACATTCCCTCTCAATACTAAGCTTACAAAACTTGAAGTGATACCAAAATCCAAATATTTTCTTTATTTTTTGCATAGGAGTATTCTCATCTTGGTTGGTATATATAAAAATATATAATATCATTACATTATTCATTATATCTGTGTTCTTAAGTGAAGTAACACCTGGAAAACTGAGTTTCAAAGTGAAAAGGGTTATCTGACAGGTACTCAAATATTTATACATACTATAAAAAAAAAGTAAAAAAGATATTATTTGTTAATCACAATTCAAGCTGAGTTGCCAGACGTATTTGTCGAAATTAAATGCATCCTGGATTCGGTTCCCACTACAGGGAAGAATTTTTTTGTTTTTAGAAAAAGATATGTTATATTTTAGGCTTCAAACCCAATTTGACCTAGTTTCGATTACATTGAATACGTCAATATATACGACTATGACATGAAGTGCTGGAGATTGTCATCTCATCAGTATAGGAAGTTTCTATTTAGTTCTCAGTATTCAATAGGCATGAGAATGTATACTATAGGTTTTCACTTGTCACGAAATTATACAAAACCGCTAAATTGCATAGTTTCATGGGCTATAAGTACAGCATTTAGATTGTACTACCGTATGTCATCAGTTATAGAACTATTATATTAGAGAATATATTATATATTGTATCAGGTAATAACTTTAAATTGAGTCTATTTATGGGAAAAGGGCACGTACACGAATCTCAAAATTTGAAATAGTTGACTTGAAAGTTTTTATTATTTAGGCTAATCTATACAAAAGAAAATCACTTTGGAGAGTAGGTAATTTAAATAAATTCATTATCATTTTTTAATGTTAATTTCAGATGAGTGCCCGAATAGTGGCGAGGACAGTGAAGAGGATGAAGTAATAGACTACAGTCATAATTCGGTTGTAAACGGAGATTTGGCGAATCTAAATTTGCACGGAACGATTGTTGGGGATAATAACTATACCAAACACAACACATTAATCACCATGTCTGATGGAACGAATGAACAACATTCATTGATGCCTGGTTCTAACATCCATAATCAGCCTAATCCACTAGTACCGATTATCAGCGTTACACCTCACTCACCTGGGCTTGTTGCTAAATGTTATCCTGTTCTTGGTAAGTGTAACCAATCGAGAGAATAACATCGATCTCACGATTAATCCACACTTTAAGAATCGATTTTCAAATCGATTATTTTAATTCAGAGTATCGATTAATCGAATTAAAATCGCCCATTCCTAGTTCAAATCTTGCATGAAGGTATAAAATAATGTTTCTTTTTTGTATTGTAGATGAGAATTTGCAACATCTGCACGAAATATATGACAGTGTTCAACGTATTCGAATGCAAGATCCGGCATTAAACTCATTGGGGTACAGCAATCGCATGCTTCATCACGAACAGATACCGAGACTCAGTTGGTCTTGTCCTTCTCTCCAACATTTGGTTTCACCAGAAGCTGTAGCTCGGCTTCACGATCAGGATGGCGGATCTGAACCCGATCTCCTTACCAACTGTTCCAACAACAGTTCTCCCACTCATTTTTCAGCAACTGGTCTTAATCATGCTCAAATACTTCAATGCATAGACCGACGGCGAAGTTGGACTGACTTAGAGAATACAAAACAAAATTATCGTAGATGTTCTGCTCAGAATTTCCTTCAAGCTCAAAACATGGTCAGTTGTTTTCCAATTTTACTCATTCTTTATGGAATCCTGTTTAAAATTTCTAGCATAAATTTATTTATTTTTGCAGAGACAACGTAGCGTTAGTTTGAGTAGTCTTGATGGCGAAGTGGATTTAGAGCTGAACGGGAAGTCTCGTAAAATATCTACCAATGTTAATAAATGGCCTTGTCGATCACAAGCCAGTACACACTCACTTAATGAAGCTGATTTCGTTCAGGTAATGGATATCATAAAATGATATTGTGAAATGCAATGCATTGTATTAGCGATAATTGCTTTGCTATGATATAATTAATTACATCTGTTAAGTCAAAACGCATATATATTTGTTTCTTTTGTAGAGTGAATTCAAGAAAGGAACTTCGAAACGGGGAACTCAAGGATTAGGAGAGACAGTGTCGTTACTTCCGGGAGTTGTCGGCACGCGGCTCACTCTACAGAAGTCTGTTTCAACACCTTCAATAGTCACACCACCAGGAGCCACTCACCTCACTGAATCCGGGACGTTAACGACTCCTTCCCTAACTACGTGAGTTAACAAAATAATTTATTCGGTGAATTTAATTTCATTAAATTATTTTGCATTCCTTTAAATTTTTTTTCTTTTGCCTTAAATTCTATTAAATTTTTAAAATTCTTTTGAATATTGTGTTTTATATAGCAAACATACATTAAATAAAAACACAAAACTTAGCTGAACGAAGTTTACAAATATTTTTGAGATATTTCAATTTGAAATCGTAGAATACTTTGGAACAGTGAATTATAATAGTACAGTATTTCGCATGAAGAATATTCTTCATTTCGTCGTTTGTTTGCATCGCTATGCATAACTGCACAAAGTATGTATTTAAGCATGTTTACATGATTATTGAGTTACATAGTTCGCTCCTAGTATTTGCCAACTTAAGAAAACAAATTTCAAACTTTCTCAAAAAAGTACTTTTTAGAATTTTATTCTCTTCAAACAGACAATTACCAAGGGTTTACTATAATTTTGAGTTTAGGTCTTTACAAACGTTAGAAGGGTCATTATCAAAAAGTGTGGCGTCACTTTAATTTACTCTTATTAATACTTTTTGTTGGTAGCTTTAAAAAGATAGTGAGTGTTAAAAATAGTTCGCATTTTGTACAATTTTTGTCAAAAGAATCCACATTTTTGATAATGACCCAGAAAATTTAAAACTTACTCTGGGCTAGTGGGTCACTCGTTATTGATTATCTATATAAAACTTATGAAGGTAGGTGGGCGGTTGTTCAAAAACTACATAAGTATTGTCTTAGGAAGGAGAATATTCCTGTTCAAATTTAACGAAAGGCAGAGAAGACATAGTTTTCCTTTATTATGCGTCCATTTTGCATTACATGAACCGACGACTACGAAGCTTTTTCTTAAATTTTTGAGTGCATGCAGAAGTGCCATTTAATACTTTGGAAAAAGTACATTAAATAACATCTTTAAGTATGCTTCAATTACTAAAGTAGTGTTTCAATATAATTTTACTTTAGATTGCTCTTTTAAAAGAGCTTAAGGGTGCCGCACCCAAGTTCTATCCTCAAAATTTGATTTTTTCATTTCATTTTATAATTAATATATAATAATTCGATATTTTTTCCTCTGTAGTGGTATCTTAATTTTCAATACTTTTATTTTATTCTAAAAAAAAATCGACACTTAAGTGCAGTTAATATTTTAACGCGCTTTTAATCTATTTAAACCGTCTTTTATTTTGAGACATTGGGAGTTAATTCTAAAAATTTCTCTTTTGATAAATAATTTTTTTCGGGTAAAGTATATTCTCATCGATTAGAAAATAATTGACATTTTATGAGGTCACCTAGACTAATAGTTGATAGATTGATAGAATGATAGTAGTTTACTTTTGCACTTGATTGTTTGCTACTATTCTGCACGGCAGCAGTCGGCATGAAAGACATGAAAAAGGTAGCGGCAGCGAAACCGAGACCGAAGATCTTCACATTCCCCATAGGCATGAATACCACGAAGACTTGATAGGAGGTGTGCCGAATGTCCAGACATCTCTTGACGAACTCTCGACTGAGTGAGTAATTTATGTTTGAAACGCAAAACATCTGCCTTTCCTGTTCACCATAGAAACTTTCGTAGCATTCATAATGGACATGGTTTGTATGCGACCTTCTCGGAGCTTTCCGGGTTTTGAATGTTTTTTTTTTTTTTCTATTACTTTTCTGCCGTACATGTTTCCCATTTTGGTATCAGTGTCACCAATTCCGAGAGCTTTTCAGCGATTTTCAATGATTAGAATGTGAAGCATTTCTAAATTGGAAAACAATCTAACGAGAACTTTTTATTTCAGTGGGACAGCTTATGATGATCAACATTCCGAAAAAACTAGGAGAAAGCGGGGTTCCCTTTTCTTTCGCAAAAAGAAAGTACGTAGTATTGAAATGAAAAGTATTTTGTGTACAACTCACGGGATTTCGTGGGATTTGTAGAGATTTTAGACGATTTTACATGATTTTAATGATTGCAGGATAAAAGTGGAAAGAAAACTAATCCGCAACATAATCATCAGTGGGTGACGCTGATGGCAGGATCTCAGGCGAATTCTGTGTGTGACTTTTGTATGAAACACTTTGCCAATAAATCCATTCTGCATTGCGAAAGTTGGTATAATTTTCTTTGAAGCCATTTATGCAATATAATAAAAAAGCTATACTGTACTTTCTTAACTCTCTATTTGAAAAACAGATTGCGGGGCTATGATTCACCAAAATCAGGCGTGTAAGGATCAATTACAACTGGATTGCGTCAAATCAAAACATCATTCTGGTAAAGCGGTCTCCAAGTCGTTATCGAGTGTCTCCATGATAACCAACTCCAATGTTACAAAACGTGGCTCCACCGTTTCTCTGCCTCTTCCTTCTGCAACTGGAAGTGGAAGGTAAGCATTGCTTCATTTATTTTAAATTAACTGCATTAGGTCTTCTTTTTTATGGTTGAAGATTCGCACGCTGTCGGCATGGTCAAACCAAAACTCGGAGTTCAAAACTTATCCAATTACATTGTTAGTCAGAATAAAAAAGTAGTATAAATAATATAGAGGTAAAATTTTATTTATTTTGATTATCCTAGATAAATCAATCTAAATTAAAGTCGCTCCGAGATTTAGGCTGGCTTAGAAGCTTATTATTTTCAATTAATTTTGCAATGTAGCCGTTACATTGTTAGAGCGTCGGGCCTTGGCATTTTTGTCCTTGCGTCTTTTGTCATAGCAACTTGTCCAATCAGTGGTGCTTACAATATTATGGAGAATGCTACACATGAACCATATCGTTAATTTTAAGCCAATTCAAACTCTGATTAGCAGATTCGCCACGGAAAGCACATTTTCAAATATTCTCGATATCATTACACTCAAATGCAATAAAAAAACATATAAACTGTAGAATCCTTTGCTTTTCTCGATCTTATTGAGGCTTGTACAGAACTTTTATAAATACTTACCGTGTCTTCACTGCATTAAATGTTACGAGACGAATAATGATAGGAATTTTGCTATACGGAAAGAATAGATTCATTGAAACATAAAAGCAGAAGGAAAGAAGATGAAAGAAAAGGAGGGCGAACGGTTTTTTCAAATCTAAAGTGAAATTGCGCTAATGCAGAATGTGCTTTTTCCTTCCCCCGTGCATTCCTACTCGTGCAACTACGACAAACGATCTTTCGTCGATAAAAGGGAACTTAACAACAAGAAACCAGTCTCAAGCTACAGCCCTTGGCGGCGAGTTGCCACCAAGCTGGGAGTCAAGTAAGTTTCTGATATCTGATGTGTCTCTCCTCTTCTGTCAAATCGTTCGTTCGTTCCTTCGTTCATTTCTTCGTTTTTTTTTTGTTCAAATGTTATCTTAACCCCTTGGGCGGAAAGCAGAATTTAGTGATTATTACCCAGGGGGATAAGAAAAAAAAGTTGAATTTTTGAATTTGGACCCTTAATTCAAATACAGCAACCAAAAGTACCTTTAGATGCGATGCACTTCGATTTCGTCAATGCCGTCCAAGGAGTTAAACCTCCGATTGGATCAGTAACTGGAACTTAAAATAAAAAATCATGATATATTATTATGTTATATATATTTATATAATACATAAATAAAAGTGCATGTCTCTGTGTGTGTTCCGAATAGACGTTCACATCCTTGAACCTATCGTAACTAAATTTATCAGGACATCATTTTGTTCTGCGGATTTTTTAAAGATATTTTCAAACTGCTTTCGAACTTGTTCAATTTTTTTTTACTTAAACAATTTTTTTAAATCTATTTTTTGAAATCCGTTTAAAAACCCTAAAAAGCAAATGTAGTAGTTTATATATATAATATATATATATGTTTATTTATTTATTTATTTATTTATTTAAATTTTAGAAATCTTTTACTTTTGAGCTTGAATCTAAAGGTTTTTCGTTTAAGTCACAGCCACTCGTCATTTGTCGAGATAATAAGTTGTACCATTATTTCTCGATTCTGTTTTCGCATATACACATTCACATTGGTTTACACACGGAGTACAAATGTGGCCAAATAAAGTTTATTTGACTTCCTTCATGTCAGAAAAATTTATTTTTCTATCCTGCCTGTGCTTCTGAGTTGCCTGCTTTATAAGTTTCTCCATTCATTGCTTTTTTATTACTCTTCAACATTATATCTTCGCCTTAGTTATATAGAACTAACTTAGTTTATAAGGCAGAATTGTAGTCATAAGGGTTCAAATCTTTTTTTAAAAACAATATTATGTTAAGATAATTATTGGTTATTGTACCATTTCTCTAGGAACATTAATATCTATTATCTCTGTATGTAATGTAATGTCGTGCATTAGGTGTGACGTTAGTCAGTTTTTTTTCTTTAACGATATTCAGAAAATAATAAGTTAATTGAAATATATTAATATTCTATTTCTTATCAAGAAATAAATTCTCTGTGGTTTTCATCAGTATATATTGAGGAATTTGAAGTTGGAGATTTTCAATCTTGCAAATTTGAACCATACCATTTTCAATATTTCAATATGAAAATCTTTTAATTTTAAATTATTGTAGAATTTTTCATTTTTGAAGTTTTCCGTGGTCAAGTATGGCTCACTTTTTAAATATATAGATTTAAATTCTTATATTTTTTCTCTCTTTTTCTCTCCATCGATCTATCCATCTTTTTATCCATCTAAAGTCAGAAATCAATAATTGTCAGACCTACGTAAATCTCAAGTATTGAGGGTGTTGTATACAAAGTTCTAATCTCAAAATTCGATTTTACTCAACAATTATTATAATTAAATATTTTTGTGCTCTGTAACCACATATTTATTTGAAAAAATAATACGTATACAGAGCGAAAATATATCTAATTATAATATTTATTAAGTAAAATAAGGAGATAGCATTTTAAGGCTGGCACTTGGATCCAACACCCTTAAACCGTATGTTCCAAACCAGATGTATATACTAAACTTTAAGCTCAAAACCAAAGTTTATTATTCTTATTATTATTATTATTATTATATAAAACGTATAAGAATGCGCTAGTTAAATAATTTTACGTGATTCTGGTCAATGTGTAAAGATTAAATTACGTACGTATTAAAAGGATCACGTTCTTTTGAAACATTTTTATGCACAGGATTAAATATTTTTGAAAGGCGCATGTAAGGAAGTTTTTTATTACAAAGTCTATCTTTCTTTCAGTCAAACGATTAATGAAGAAAGGGACGGAGATATTGCTGCTCATCGTGATAATTCCAGGTTAGTTGCTTTATGCCAAGTTTATCAAGTAAATTTTTACTGAATTTGCCTTCATTTATTGCTTTGCTTTCTGCTGCAATTTTCGCCTTTTTAAGCCTATCTCGTACTTGAAAAGCATCGCCAATATTTAGTCTGTACTTTTATTTAGCATCTGCAAGTCCTAGTATACAATAATATGTGAAATGAGGAAGTGCACTTTTAGGATAATCTCGGTCGTTTATTAACTTACTAAGATAGTCCAAACAATAAATAGGAAATGTTTCTAAAAATACGCTAATACGAAAAGAAAATATTTGAAATTTAATTTGTAATTGTGGTAAATTTACAGCGGCTGCGAGGAATTCGATTTTGGCGAAGACGCCCGACAATTCACTGTGGATAATCTGGAAGATTTGGATCCTGAATTGGGTCTAGGCAGAGAAGAACCGGATTCATGGAGTGCAGCTATCGGCCGCAATATAGCTCTACGTCTTGTTGGCAATTGTGAACGAGAGGTGAAGAGACAAGAGCACATTTATGAATTTGTATTGACTGAGAAGCATCATTGTCTGGTACTCCTCGCCATGGATAAAATATTTGTCGAAGGCCTTCGTCATCATTTTCAAATGACAACCACTGTCATTGATCGCATGTTTCCTAGATTACATGACCTCATCGAAATTCATTTACGATTCTTACTAAAGCTCCGTAGACGACAGAATGCGAGTGCAGTCGTACCAACCATCGCTGATATCCTTATCGATCAATTCTCGGGCGAAAATGCTTTTCGTATGAAAACCGCATACGGAGACTTCTGCAGTCGTCACAGGGATGCCGTTGAGGCATATAAATATTATCTGAGGGAGGATACGCGATTTGCCCGTTTTGTTCGCCATTGTCAGGTGTGTTTTTCAACGAATCCCTTCTTTCGTTCTCTAATTAAAACGTATCTTTTCTGATCTACGAAATTGTCCCTCTCCCAATTTTTCCAGACGAATCCTTTACTTAAGAAAAAAGGCATTCCTGAGTGTATTCTATTCGTCACGCAACGACCTACCAAGTATCCACTGCTTGTTGAACCGCTAATTAAGACTGGCGTTGCACCTGAGGAAGCTGATAATCTCAGAAAAGCTTTGAGTCTCGTTAAAGAAATTTTGGCTGATGTAGATTCATGCGTCGCCGACAAGGAACGAGAGGATAGAAAATTAGAAATTTATAATAGGTTCGTTTATTTAAAATTTCCTGCAACAAGATTAACAGAAAAATTATCAAATAATTCTTTAACAATTATTTTTTGATTTTATAGGATAGACGCCAAATCATATGCAATATACCGTGATCTTAAATTCAAGAAGTCCGATATTTTGGCATCTAATCGAAGTTTAAAGTTCGAGGGTACTGCGTACCTAATGCAAGGCAGGGGAAAAATGGCCCCAGTTGTTGTCGTAGTTCTTTCCGATGTGCTATTTTTTCTAGCCGAAACCAGAGATCAAAAATACGCATTCTTCGTGCCTGACAATAAAGCCGGTGTCGTTTCTCTACAAAGATTGCTCGTCCGTGAAAAGGCCGGACAAGAATCTAGAGGGATTTACCTTATAAGTAGTAATCCATCTGAACCTGAAATGTTTGAACTGAAGGTTCAAAAACCCAAAGATAAACAACTTTGGATTCAATCGATTCGATCAGCAGTGGAAATATGTCCTCAAGATCAGGATAACCGAGCTGACGTTTTAGTAGAGAGCTACAATGGCACTGATATGAGGATTATACGCTCCTCTTCTATATCCATGTTACCTTCTGAAGAAAAACGGGTAGCTCAGGCTAAGGAATCGGATATTAAAAAAATAATTGGTACGTACTAAATTTGTTTTATTTTGCAATAGATTGGAGAGTAAGTGACACTCTTAACTATATATGAAATATTTTAATATGAATTTAATTAAGCGTAGCAGAGCTTTTAACATTTTGAAACTTTTTCTTTAATTAGATGAGTTGCGAAAGAAGGATACAGAACAGGCTTTACTGCTTGAAGAGAAAATGGGACTGCAAATGAGACTACTACATACGACAAATGTATATAGTGGAAATGAAATCGACGGAGATAAAATTGATAGAGTTGATAAAGAAGTTCCGGATTACACAAGACTTGTGCGCAGCGAAGGAATTGCTTCCATCCAGTTGTGGCAGGAGGTAGTATACTCTTTTTTACTGCGTTAATGACATTAAAAACACAAAAAAAATCAAACATCACACGGATTCCGATCCCTGAAAGGAAGCAAAGGGGATAACCACTTTGAAACCTAGTCTATACTTCTCATGACCGTTCAACTTCGATATTTCTAGGTCGTAACAGCTGTGCAGGAGGCTACACGCCTTGCTAGTTCCTTATCGTTCACGGCAGGTGGAGGAACGCTTTCAAGAAGCCTGAGTTCCGCTGGAGAACGCCATAGTGAAGCTTACGTTCCACCAGCTCTTTGCGTCCCCCGGAGAGCTGAAACATTTGCAGGATTTGATCATAATAAGGTGTAGTATCGAATTATAAATATATATGTTGTATAGAAATATAAAATACAACCTTTCAATTGAGACAATAGAACCTTTGAAACTTAAAGCAGTAATGCTGAAATACTTTGGCATTATATTTTCAGGAACGACATCCTTGGCGAGACTCGGCAACATTGCAGTCTGTGATTATGCCACCAAAAATGAATGATTCTTCAGCGAGGAAAGGTGAATTAAAGGAAGACGAGGAAGTCGAAGTGAATAAAGATCAACAAGAGGTTGCCATTCAGTTATCCCATTACGTTTACACGCTTCTGTGCATTATCAGCAATCAAATGTCTACAATTGAAATCCTACATGCGCAATTGGCTGCTTCCAAAGAAGAAAGTGCAACCAAATCTTCCAATAGCAGGCCAAATCCGAATAGACAGCTGGAGGAGTTGCGTAATTTGCAGGATCAATTGAGTCGCGAGAAAGCAGCATTTCGAGCATCCTCTCAACAAGAAAGAAACAAATTGGACGAGGAGCGAGCAGAGTTGAACAGGTTGCGAGAGCAGCTGACCGCTGAACAACATGATGTCGCTCAACAGCGCGATCAACTGTACAGGCGACTCGAGGCATTGGAACGTCAAGGAGTTTCCTTGGTCGCACCATCGACAGCAGGATCTGTACAAAGTCACCTTTCTCACTCGATGCAGGGAGTTGATCAATCGCAGGGCAGAAAGGCGTCACGAACAGACACTAAAAGAATACCGCTCAATCTGATTAGCACAACAAATCTACAAAAAGTACAGAAAAGTCTGCCACCTGTCAAGCAACAACTGCCTCTTAAGCTCGCCAGCGGGAGCAACAACAACAATAATACCAGGTAGAAACGACAGCCTAATCAAAAGAACGAGATCGACTGGACGGTAATTTTTTGCACAATAAGAATTTTCAAGTAGACGCTCTTAAAAGACTGTTAAGAAGTAGCGTTCACTCTTATCGTTAGCTTATCAGGAGATATAGTTTTCATATTTCGATTTGTACTTTCTATAGATTTTTTTTTATGAATTTAGTTTTGGCTAGAAATTATTATTTTAATGTTGATTTAAATTTACAGATCTGGAAGCGCAGCAAGCAATAATAGTCCTGATCGACACTCCAGAACAGGCAGCAGTCCTGCAATGGTGACTACTTCAGCCTTTCATTCCCCCGAACTCGGAAAAAGTCATTCAAATAGTAACCCAAGTCTAGCTCATTTCTCAAGTCGATCGCTTCGTAGTACTCAATCACCGCCCGATTCGTATCAGCCAATCCAACAACCTCAACAGCAACAACAATCACGACAGCGGGCAGATCAACCTTCAGAAGAACAAGTTTACTTTCTCTGACGATTCTTTCGATTTGGCCGAAAGCAATCTCGACTTCCACGTGAGTCCGCTGGTGCTATCTCAACTCCCACAACGTCAACACCGACACCTTCACGCAGTCGGTCTAAAGAAGCACAGCCACGAAGTCGTGTTAAGTCATTTTAATTATGATCTACATTCTTGCGCTAATGAATACAAGCATACTTTCCTTATATTTATATATATATATATAAACATATATATATTTTATTTATATATATATACAATTATATATATATATATACAATTTTAATTGAATCCACCTCAAATCATGCAGGCGGACCAATCTAAAATTATGCAAATGGAGATAAATTAATTGTATCCATAGTATTTTGTTTCAAAAACAACATAAAGTCGACTCTGACTTATTGCATACTTTCTTCAATAAACTTCAATAAACACAGACCCGACCACGGGTCTGTTTTTAGACACCACAGACTCGAAGATGCTCGAAGACGCCCGACAATATTGGTGTGTCACTCATTAGTGCGCAAGGCGTGACTTAAATGTGTACTGTAAGTTAGAGTCGACTGTACGTCACATAAAGCTGCTCAGTTATTTAATGATGTTAGATAATTTCAGTTGCTTGGTTGATGATGGATTTGATTTTATATGTGTCGTAGGCATTTAGAAGATAAGTTTTTTTTTTAACGAGACTGCTACTACATAGTAAAGTACATTCGATTTCATAGACAATTATTTCTTAAATCGTTTATTTTTCAGTCAATTTCTGCAGTAATCGATTTTTGAAATTTCAATTCGATCATTTGCATGAAATGGCGGAAGGTAGATCGTCTACTTTTATCGTAAAATATTTATTATTGCGAGCGTAAAGTTAAGGAGACTAACTTTGCTCTTATGGTAATTACCACGTGGTTTTAATCACTGTTTGAAAAAAATAGAATTTTCAACAAACCACTGAATCAATCCTTTTTGAAAAAATCAATTCTATCAAGATCGATCTATTTCTATATTTTTAATCGATTCTTAAAAAATTGATTCTTTAAACATGGATTTAAGAAAAATAGAGTTTTTATTTTGTAATAAACCATTTCGAGATCGATGTAAGGAGTATTTAAAAGTTGAGTGCATTTTGAAAAGAATCTTCTAAACGCCTACAAGAGAGAAATTACGAGATAAGAGATACAGAGATCAATCTCTTTCCTCTATTGAAATCATATTCTGAATTTTTTTACATATTGCTTGATCTCCGTAACTCTTACTTTTTGACGTATGATATGTATGTCTGTATGGAACTGAATTGATTTACACTACAGGTTTAATAATTAACTGAACAATATGAATTTCTAGCGCTGCGCTACTATCGCTTATTAGAATGTTTCTTTTTCTTTCATTTTTATTACTGAGCGGTCAAATAATTTACAACGGGTCATGCAAGAATTATGCAAGGTTAATTACATCAGTCATTTTCAACTCTATCCTTAAAACCTTATATAATTTTTGCATGTCTTCTGTCTGCAAAATCATAGATGTTTGAGTACGACGGAATATTTTAGACGTTTAATCGGAAATACAAAGACTTAAAAATAGATAAACTTGCAAAAGTAGTTTGGAAAAAGTATTATGGCTATCGTAAAAATATATACGAGCCAGTCTTGTTGATTCTTTGCTTGTTAAATGATAAAATGACTGAATGTTCTGAGCATATGAAATTTTACACGAACTTTTTAACTTTTAAGAAAACCCATAACTGCTCAGTCGAGTAGTAGTAAACAGAAAGAAAATATACGAGCAATACTCAAGATTCGCTATTTTTTCATACTCTCATACTCATATTGCTCGCGTCATTGGAAAGTGCACCTCAAAAATGAAATTGTGTGCAATTGTGTAATTAAGATTCAAGATTTGGGTCAACTCCAGTCTGTACCACATTGGTATAATCTTTTTTAATGATATAATCTTTTTGTGGTAAAAAAGATTAGTTGAATATTATAGAATTGGTTATTTTTATATCTAAAAATCATTTATACTTCATTTTTTTGTTAAGAATTATATGCTAAGGTGAAACGTGCAAAGAATAATTACTTTGTAGACGAAGCAGTCGAGGAATACGTAAAATTAATTAAATCTGTTCATATTTTATGTTAATTACAGAATACGAGTATGTGTCAAATCTAAAAGATTAGGATTGGATAAGACTGATAAGTACAGTTCTTTCCAATGATGCTAGCATCTGAATACTGAAAATATTGTACTGTGTAAATGAAGATTGCTTAGTACACGTCTGAGTAATATGGTCATTATGTATGCAACTCTTTTTATTAGGTTTGTATACTTAAGGGTGTTGAATCCAAGGTTTAACTTCAAAACTCGATTTTTAAATTTTATTTGATAAATATTATAATTAGATTTTTTTTGCTTTGTTTAGCTATACATTTTTTAAATAGAATTATGGGTACGGAGCGAAAAAATCTGTAATTTTAATACTTTTTGAGCAAAATGGAAAAACAAATGAATTTTTAAGTTAAACTTAGAATTTTTCATTTTACGCAAAAAGTTTAAAAAGTAAACAGTTTTTCGTTCTGTTGGTATATTTCTGTTTTAAAGCAGAATAAAGTTACAGAGTGGAATTATATTTAATTCCAATAATTGTGTTTTGAATTGAAGATCAATTTGTTCACCAGAAATATTTATGATCCTTGTAAAGAATTGCATACATATCACATATGTTAAATATATAATAATTATGAGAATTAATAAGAATTACACATTCTTACATATTAATTTTGAAACTATTTTACTATATATACTAAAATCTAACGAGTTCAAGTTGTACCTTTAACAAATTGCGACGAGTGTGCCAATCAAGATTGAAGATAGTAAGTTTAGTTTTTCAAGAAAATTAACTTTTCTCACTAAAAGTTTTAGTTTTCATTGCATCTTTTACAATGTAAAATATTCAGAATATCAAGAATTTTACTTTATTAGTAAATACTATAGATAGAATGGTTTTTAACTGATCTTTTCAGATTCATCCACTGCCACTTTTATTATTCGATTGCGTTCAAGTAAAAATATTTCACTTTATTTATTTATTGCATTTAAATATTTAAAATCGAAACAAATTGAAATTGCAAAATTTTGATGAGTACGCATAATCCTAAAATATAACGAGAGTTATAAGAAAGTATTCTAAAGATTGGCAGTATTATAAAGAGAATTTTAAATTTAAGACGTCTAGTAGAGAAAATAAAGCGTGAAAATCTGATAAAGCTTCAATATTAAATTTGTTTCTTATGTTTGTAAGAGTTAAATACATTTTTTTAATTTAATCACTATTATTACACTGTGTAAGAAACGTAGCTCAGTTTTCTAAAAGATTTTGTAGAATTGGAATTTTATTGACTGCTATCATTACATCCATCAAATTTCAATGTTTTCAATTTAAGAGTGTTGGATTCAAGTTCGAATCTTTAAATTCAAATTTCTCATTTTACTCAACGAATAAAAGAACGACATATGTATCTTTTCTCCCTGTAGGCAAACTCTTACAAAGTAGAAGTATGCCTATGGAGCCAAAAAACGTTTACTTTTAATACTTTTTGCGTAAAATGAAAGATTCGAAATCTATCTACAAAATTTTGTCTCATCATTTTACAAAAAAAAATATATATATTAAGACCAGAAAGTTTTTCTCTCTGTCTGTACCCTTAAATTTATTTAAAAAATAAGTACCGTTACAGAGCGAAAAAAGTTTCAAATATAGTATTTGTTAAGTAAAATGAGAAAATCGAATTTAGGGGTCAAAATAGTTTATCTTCGCTCTTTTACTCTGTTTATTATGTCTGAAAACATTTTTCATATTCTAAAATGTGTTCTTTACATCTATCTCACATCACCTTCAACTAAAATATGTTCCTTTTTTGAAAGTAAAGACTTAAACTGCATTTATATTTTCTCTTAGACCAGTTATTCAGTTGTACTTAATGTAGAGAAATTAGTAGGCGTCTGTAAAAATCTCGAAGTTCGATTCAAAGCAAGCTTGAAAACTTTGGTGGAGGAGGGATCGAACGTCTTCGAATTCTGAAAACTCGAAAATCGATCTCGATTCAATTCTAATTGAAGTTTTGGGTTTGTGCTTACACTGCTTACCCTTATGAATTAGTATTGCGCCTTTACTAGGTTCCTTTTACTAGTCTTCTTCCGAAGAATACTTGGATTCTCGTCTGATCTTCCGTTGTCACGTTTGGTTTTATTAAATAATGTTTCAATAAAACAGATAACTTGCCAAGTAAAATTAAGATAAGCGATGTACAATATACGATTGTTTTGATCGATTGTATGCATTATAATTATGCAACCAAGTTAAAAATATTAAGGAAATTAATACCCTCAAGGGATCTGTAATTCAATACAATTTATCTTAATCCATTGTGAAGACAATAGACTTTTAAACTTATTCGGATGCATTTTTCGAACGTGAGAAAAACTACAAGTGTGAATTTCCAGTTGTTACTAGTTGCGAAACTTGTTACTGCATTGAACCATTGATGTCTGTATGCGCGAATGTACAAAAGTGATATTGCATATAATTGTTACAAGCTATAAGTTGTTGGATGATTGATTTAACTTTAAGTCAATTATGTAAAGTAGCGTTATTATACGACGTTATCATGCATTTAAAACAAGATATTTTAAACCAATTTAGAACCTTATTTTACTGTATTTTATGACTCCAATTTGAGTTGAATTTCTACCAATTGGTGTTAAAATATTTGTTTGGTCATGAAATTTAAGCGGAAAATGAAAAGCGAATTTTTAAAACGATATTCCAGTTTAATTCGATCTTGAGTTCCCGAACTGCTTTGTATGATTTTATAAGAAATTTGATCTTTATATATGAAGATGGCTCAACCAGGAAGCATTCCTAGCAATTTAGAAAACAATATTGTTTTCTAAGCAGATGTAAGATTTACAAAACAAAAGTAAAACAACTAACGAGAATCATTGTTTTTATTTTAACTCGGTCGAGATTTATTGTTCTATTCTTACATATATAAACATATTATAAAGAGAAGCTACGCGCAATGTTTTAAACTGTTAATAACTATTGACTATTATCTATTAACTATTACTAAGTAGTCCAACGGCCTACGACTACATTACGACTTTCTGTATTGTGATCTCGTGCGATCTTTAGTATGTGAAAATAACGAAGTGTAAAGAAAATGAGGGCGCGTAAACTTAGTACTATAAGTTTTTCACGTGGCAATCCGTATTATATCTTCGTAATGCTTGTAAAAAAAAGCAACATATTTTTATAATGTTTACTCTTTACCGCTAGCCTCATCTCGCATGTTTTCATCATCGTTGTGATCTTGTGATACTGACTCTCGATCGCCTTTCTCGTTTGTAGTACTTAATTCTACATACTATTTTTCTCATTAATACTTTCTCATCGAACATATTATATTGTCGACAAAAATTCTGAATCTCCAGATACTCGTTCAGGCTTTCAAAAATTATTGTCTCTAGATGGTGTCGGAAATTTTAACGACTAATTTCATTTTTCAAAGTAAAATAATTACAAATATCGATAAATATATAGGGACTTAATCTATTTCAAAAAAGACGCTTTGATATCAAAACGTCCTTATCGAAGAAGAACTTCTTTGGTCAAAAAACTGATACATCGCGTTAATTGAAAACAATAATTAACTTTACAAAACATAATTTAACATTATTTATACCATAATTCACAATTTTACATTCTTATTAGTTTTAATGAATTATAAACGCTTTGTGTGTTGAATACGATTGAAGTTTTAGCTTACCCAAAAGTTTTCGCTTTTTACCGCAATTCGCAGTGCCATTTAAAAACAGAATTAAGTCCCTATTTAGTGGATTACGCTTTTTTTTTAGGAGAAAGGTAAAAAAGATGGAAATGGAAGCTAAAGTTGTTAACGATATTTTCCATGTAATATGAAGAATTACACAAATAGTCCGAACTTTAGCACGTTATAATCCACATTTTACCTACTCTTTTACTCTTCTTTTATTTTACATTTGCCAAAGAAAAGAAAAGAAAAATCAGGTGAAGGAAATATCAAAATCGATTATTGAACGTCTATCTAAAGAAAAATTATTTCTATAAATCATCTTTGAATAGATTTTAGCGCACTGTAATACCTTTTTCGAAACTATTCTCTATTATTCTCCACTATTCTCATTAAAATATGAGATATATTTATTCTCTGTGTCCACTTAATCTTTCTTCTCTCTTTATCATCCCTTATCATATCCTATTTACTTTGTAAATATCCATATTGTAAAGCATAAAGTTTGGTATGCTTGTAATAATGATAATTTACTGTGCTATCATCTTATAAATTAATTGCATTTACATTCAAATTGTGATTTCACTTGGTAAATATTATTCTATTTTTCATTTTACTAATGAAAGGTAACCAACATCACGAACGAAATTTCTCAATTATTGTTAATACGTAACATTAATCCTTGTCACAACTGAAATAGCCACGTGAAGAAATAATATTTATTATAAATGTACATACATCTGTTATTGTAATAAAAATAATACAAGGAAAATCTGTAAACAAAATTGAGAGTCTACGGCTTCCTTTTTAATTGAAAACAATTTACTTAAAGATTCATGTACCTATATATATTTAGAATTTCATTTATATTTATACATATTATCAGATATTTAATAAGGTTTGGTCCTGTGCTGCTTCTCACGATTTTTTCCACTTCCTAATTTAGCATGCAGTTTGTGATTCACATTCTGGTGAGAAATGCTCGAATCGGTTTGCTTCCACACATTTATGATTCCATTTTCACCTCCAGTGACCAAACAAGCGCTCTAAAATTTGAAGTAGTAGTTTTTTATTTTACTATTTTTTATAAAACTTAAGATTATTAGTGACGTCCTATGTAATAAAATACCTTCTCATGCAGCCAGCTGTCACGAACTATCTGTTTGTTTCCTATTACATTATAACAGGTATCAAAATAATCCTTGGTAATGTTCAAACATCTCAAGTGTTCTCTGTTTAAAAAAGAAATTCACAATATTATATAGCTATTTATTAAAAATTTTATTAGATTAGTAAGGGAACTTGCATAAATCAAATGGTTTGTTTAGGTCGTGACAAAAGCCTCTAAATAGGGGGGGAGTTGAAAAAGTGACAAAAATGGGATCATGTGGTAATAAGAAAATGATTAACTATGTACCCTTTGCCGTTGTTTGATCCTGTTAAAAGAAAAGGTTGTCCAAACGTGTCCGTTGTGTGTACTTTCACCAGGTAGCAGTGATCCGGATCTTCATTCTGAAAAATATATAAGTAGATAGAGAAGAATTTTACGGCAGTAATTGTTTAGTTCCATTAAATTAAAAGTTTACCTGTAAAGTTCCTATATTATTGCGTTCAAATTTAGCATATGGAGTGACACCATCGCAATCCCACAATTGTAAAGAAAAAGTATGCGTTGTACACCACAAATTTTCATCATTCAGCCACCCTAGCCTATCCTTAAAATATTGAAATTGAAAACTGTATAAAACAAAATGTTAAGGAAGAGAGTTGATACTTCATAGTTATATATTCAGAGTAATTACATATTAGAAACTCACCACTGATGATTCCGTATTTAGAGAATAAGTTAGCGCAGAATCTTCAGATGACTGTGTTAAATCAAAAATGTTAATCAGACCATCTGTGCTCCCGGAAGCCAAAACGTCTCGTTTTTTAGAATGAAATGACAAGCATGTCACGTCGTCCATATGAGACTCCCAATAACCGCCCAGCAGATTGTTTTTACTACCTGTCTTTGAATTACTGTATCTAATGTCCCAGAAGAGAATGAATGCATCTCCTCCTATGTATTCGGTGCCACCTGCTATAAGTCTTTCATCGCAACTGATGTCGAAGCTAGACAGAGATTTCGGTTTTCCATCTTCTGTATTATCTGATAATCATCTATAAATTAGTATCATTTACGTACTCCACGGATCCTCGCATAATGGATTTTTTTGCTGATTATAGTTATCTGACATTCAATAAATAGGTATACGTGTATATAATTACCTTTAAATTCTATTCCAATTTTACCCTTTGCTCGCAAATCATAAGCTGTAATATGACCATCATTCGTAGCTGTATAAATAATATTTCGCGAAGTAGGGCTAAATTTAATACCCACAATCGGGGCCTGATTGTGTGTCAATGTTACTAATCTGCTAATGCATTCATCATTTACTGAATATACTGAACATGAATGATCTGAAAGGGCAGCAGCAATCCGAAAATCTGGGTCGCTGTAAAAAACAGTAATATTTAAAAAAATAAGTAAATAAATGATAAGAAATAGGTATATATTTTTTATATTGTTCATAAAAAAAAACAATCAATTGCCACTGATGTGTTGATGTTTACTATATTAGCTTTCAGGTAAGTATTATTTGTTAATTCATTTGTTTATAACTTTAAAAATTGTACTGCATATGAAAATTGCAAGCATTGTTGTTATATTATTTTACCTTTGAGTGCCGCAGACAGAAAGAACGTAATTGTCATTAGAAACTACTTCCTCCTTAACAAGACTTAATTCACCAATTACTGACCGCCCAGAACACCCTACACTCAACTTTTTCAAAGATTCTCCTATCTTCGCCATTTCAATGATTTATAATCGGCATTTATAAGTATAGTTTTATTTCCTTGAAATAACTATAGTGTTTGGAAAAAGCGGAAAAAGTATATGTATGTACACATGTGCGTGGTGTGCATAGACTTGTTTGTTTATATAGAGTTGTATATTGATATATTCCATGATATATTCATGTCTGTTCATGGTATATTCATGTTGATTCATGCTACGAATATGACTATGTACGATGCTAGCAAATTCAAATACCAGACAGCCCAGACAGATACCAGCAGATACCAGGGCAAAAATATCTTTGACCAGGGCAATAATCTTTGACCAGGGATACCAGAGATCCTAAGAAGAGTTGAGACAATGTGTGTCATCTTTTTGCTTGGTAGACGAACCGGAATCGGAAGTCAATGAAATGCGCGCGTTTTTCAAATCAAATTTTTAATTTATTTATTGCAATTATATAAAAAGACATTTAAAAAATCATTTAAATATTGTAAATTAGAATAAGTGAAGTAATACTTAAAGAAATATTTATTTTTAATCACTTTTTTAAATAGTATTATTTGTTTGAATAGCATCATCTCTAAGTCTGTTTTCATTGCTCGCTGTTATCTCTACTGTTATCTACATCTCAGGCGAAAAGTGCATCTTTAATTAAGTTAGTTGGAAATAAATTTTGCTTATAATATTATTTATATTCTAATATTCTACAGATTTTACCTCACAAACCCGTGACGATGCACCTGGTATCCAATCTTGACGATTAATATACTTATTTCGCAGCCACAATTCACGAAGCTTTTCATTTTTTGAAAAAGCTTTCGAACGAACACTTTTGCCGCAAAATTTGTCGCAGCATAAAATGCAGCAAGTCACCATGATTTATGTTTTATATCAATTTTAATAAATAGCAAACATTGAGAAAATGCATACAGCGAACACAATTAATTATTAATGTAACTTTAAACACTTGACATAAACATCATATTCGATTCAAAACGATAAATCCGATAAACGACTCAAAACGATAAACACTTTTAATATAATGTAACATAGGTATCAAAAATCAATAAAATCAGGAAGTTTTACGTAAATTCAATAATTTTTTTAAAAGACAAACACTTTCAAAAATATCTATAATTTGAATTTTGGCACCCTTGTAACAACTTCCGATTCCGGTTCGTTCGAAGCACAGTATAAGCCACGGCTGACACGCATGTATTTTTTGTTTGAATTAAACAAATACTTTGTTTAAAATAAAAAATGTAGCAAA
>JAUEJJ010000044.1:4516753-4532973 GCA_032164275.1 Synergus coniferae | reverse complement strand
TACTAGAAAGAGTGAATCTCAAGTTTTCATTAGAATAAATTGTATTTTTCTTGTGTTTATAAACACAAGATACCCAGCTAACGATTTTTGGAAAAAGGCGAAAGTTTCAGAAAATCTAATGAAGAGTGAATTAAAACAGGATTTCTGAAGTGGATGATATAAATTATCTGGGGAGGTATTTGGGAAGTTACAGTCATGTTTCCGTTTCCTGCACCTTGGAGCATTATTGGATACGCATACTTGTTAATTCTGCGAAAATCTATTGAATCTTGCCAGCACGAGGCACCTCGAGTGACAAGCCGCACCTTGTAAAACGAAAACGAAAACGGGTAGATTTGGCACCCTTATACAATGCACTTCCCTGGATGTCGGCAAACTATTGAGGATTTAGAAAACAGAAATCACGAGCCGTCCAAAAGCTTTTACCTCATACCCCTCGTCTCGCCCCTCGTCATACCCCCTGCTCCCACATACATATACACTAGAGAAAGAGGGGCAACAAAGAGGCTTTTAAAAGCAAAATCACACAATTAAATTAATCTTTTCGAGCCAGGAAATATTTCAGACATTTCGCGATTGCTCAAGATGGGTTGTGAAAAAGTCTTCGCTCAAGTGAAGTGGAATATGTTCAATAATAAAAGACAGAAAAAGCAAAAGAGGATTGTTAACATTTTGTACTTATTAATAAATATATTTAGGAAACAAAATTCTAATATCAGAGTGGTATTCGGACGATTTAAATTTAAAAAGTGCTCTCAAAACTGTGAAGCCTGCACAACAACTAATAACACAATTATGATAATGATCATGTCACAATAGTCAAGTCAATCCCTTTTCCATCAATCTGCAACTGGTCCAAGTCTTAGGATGCAAATGCAAATGCAAATAACTAAATTATTTTTTAAAATCCACCGCGTAAACCGTAATTAGTAATATTTGTGTCGAGAATTCTCACACCTTCTGTGGGCCGACTGAACAATGAAAATGATGACAACGTCCAATTATGTCCTCCCCAAGGAGTCTCATTTTCTTAAACTAAAACCTAAAACCTTAATTTTTTCACATGCCATCCCTCTTTCCTGGAAGGCGTTCATCAGCTGAACAGGTCGCTCAACTGGTCGATCAGCTGATTTTGAGAACCTATACCTAAACTTTTCAGGAATGGGTCATAGCAATTTAAACCGAGAATCGGCAGCCATTTTTAAATCCCAAGATTTAAAGGGCCGCCAGACACCTTCCTCTCTTTCTCGACCCTTTATCCTCTCACTCCCACACTTCTCTATAGCCTATTTTTCTCGGATGTGCATCCCTGTAGCATGGGACAAAGCGCCTCGTAAAAACTTCATCTCATCCCCTGCTGGTGCCAATGCAACCAGAGCTTCGGGAAGTAGATATCCTAAGATATTCGTTGGTGGGCGAGTGAAAAACGACTAAGAAGGGCGGAAGAGGATCCGAAGGTCCAGATTTCAGATTCCAGAAGAATCCTTGTTCTGTCCAGTCAGAACTCTGGTCCAGACGGGACACCGAAAACAATGATCGACGAACAAAATGCTATTTGGTTTGGATTCGGTTACGGAAGGTCCATTTTCCGCTCGTTTCAGGGTAACTCTTATGTTTTTCGGCTCATTCATTGTTCTTGACTTTTGAGGGACAGAAAGATTGCCTCACGTGTTGCATCCCGCCCTTGCAATTTCCTTGTTATATTCCGCAAAGTTCGTAGAAGGCAGTTTCGAGCATATGCTCTGGAAAAATTGAAAGCAATCATCTCTGAGTTATGTTCGGCTCTTGGGAGAGAAAAATTACCGGGCTTTTAGTGGGACAATTATCATTTTTCATTGTGTATAAGAAGTGTTTCGAATTTTAAATTATGGCTTATTTGCGATGGCCACTATGATGGCCACTTCCCTTAGCAACATACATCTTTTTAAGGCTTCAAACAATCAAATATTCCAAAGGATTTGAATACATTATCTATTTTTGTTTGAAACATTACAACACTAGTCTTTATGTAATATATTGATCAGTGAAAGTAAACATGTTTAGACCAAACTCTAATGCAACAGGAAAACACATGCTACACATTGACGCCAGTAAAATGTCCAGAATCGTGTCCAACGAAGAATTACGACCTTGCGGACTAGTTATGGTTGGTTTCTTGTTTCAGGGGGTGGATCTCCTTTCAGTATATCTTCTGAATGAAGTAACAAATATGAAGTAGAAAAAAAACAAATTTCTTCATTAATTGTAAGTTAATGAGTGGGTGGAACGTGAGAAATAATATAAAATGTGAGAAATCATATAAATATTTAGGGAATTCTTGAACTTTCTTTCCTCCCAAACTTCTCGCATCAATTATTTTTAAATTATCTTTCAAAAAAATATTATAAAACCACAATAAAAGAAAAATTAAAAATTATAAAGAAGTTCTTGGGTAAGTGCATTTCGACACTTGTCCAAATTATGTTTAGAGTTGAAGAAAATTCAGAAAATTCCAAGAACCATTAACAGAGAATCCGCAATTGGATTTCTTGAACGCTCTTGAACATATCAAGAAGTCCACTTTCGGGATCCACCCTCAGATCCAATAACCCAGTAAGAGAAAAAAGCACTTGAGTCAGTACTAAAAACGACTACCGAAGTTGCAGAAGGACTTTCTCGCTAAAATTGAAATCTGGAAAGGCAGTGTGAGTCAGAAAGGAAACAGCCCACCCTAGACGGAGTCTTTGGGGCGGCCCGACCTCTTCGGCGAAGGCTCTGATAAATATTGTAGGAGCCTACAACGTCAACCTGTTTATCTGTCCGTAACAGGGTAAGGGCGTAACCCAGGGAATGAAAACTGATCTCAAAAAGAAAGCAACATTTACCGAAAAATTCACCATGAAGGTGGCAGAAAACAGACAATGAATGTAGACCAGAAAAACTAATAGAGGCCACCTAGAAATTTCGCATTCATCACCTTCCCTGATTTCTTTCATAAAGAAAACCCTGAATTGCATCAAGCATCATTATTTAAACTTTAGCAACACTTTCTAGATTTGATCTACTCTCGAGCGGTGCTTCATTTTCAATTTTGGAATTTAAAGACGAAGAATTTCAAGTTTGAAGTCTTTACCCAGGTGAGAAAATCCTAGTGGAAACTGGAAATCCATGTAGATTAAAGAATTTCACGTGAAATTCAGGTGGAAATTTTGAAAATTTCTACGTGAACTTTTTCAGCTGAGGCAAGGAATGGAAAATTTGTTTAGCTTCATTTGAGCAAAATTTTAAGTCCAATAAAATGGAATGTACAGTAAAGTTAAGATTTAGAAGGTCCTTTATTTAAAATTAAAGAGCCATATATCCGCCACTGGAAAGAGGACCCTGTTTAGTCTTTCCCAGGATGTTGAGGACTCAAGACTTGAATGGTCTGTGATTCCTTTTATTGGGATGGGCGGAGATGGCTCGTATAGGTGTCCTCGAGAAAGGACGTTCTCTTGAGCTTGAGGACTCACGTAAAGAAGGTACGAAAAGGAATCATTGCGTATCGGACCCTGGCACACAAAATGCGAAATAGCAGATTCGTTTAAGCTTCAAGCATCTTTCACAAAAGCTTGCTATTTCGAATGGACACAGTTTGAATTGACCATTTGGCAAGGAATTGACCATTCGGAATCTAGATGTAAGAAAAGTTGTGCAACTGATGAATGGTTGCAAAGTGGAAGATTCATTTAACATCCCAACATTGTATTGTAATGATGCTCCAATATAGCGACAATGATGGATGTGCAGACCTATTCCTCAAGGCTCTTGGGTGTCAACAACTTGTATTTATGGAAAAGAAAATTATACTACTTTAAAAAGATTAAGTTTCTCTTAAAAGAAACTATGGACTCCAATAAAGAGAAAATTATGCCAACCCGAACTGTGACATATTATTAAATGAATCATCTATTTATGCATTTTTGGAGAAAATTTCTAAATATGCAAACATTGCAATTCAGCACAAAAATGGATGGTGTGTTTGCGAAATTAGACTAGAAATGATATTTAGTCACTAATTAGCTCTGAACCTTGAAGTTAGTTTGCCTGTCTAATTTGAAATGAATTCTACTTCTAAAATTCCAGAATATTTGAAATTCAAGCTAGGAAGGCCTCAACCCAAGCATCAATCCTCTCGAATTTCCTTCCATTCAAGATTCCTGATTTCATTGACAAAACTCCAACTTTCGTCTCGATTCTTCCCAAGAATTCCTCACATCCTTAAAAATTATTGCGACAACCCAAGAGTTCGTGCCGAATCCTTTTGTCCCTTTCCATACAATATTTACGAAAATTCCTGTACATGAAGAGAAAGAAGAAAAAGGCGTGTTGGGCTAAAAAGGAACACGTAAGGGAATTTAAATCAGGATCTATCTATTATTCTACAGCCTTCTCGGAGGCTTGCTTCTTTGCTTGTAGTCGTTTTTCCAAGTCTCTCTGGATATTTATCTCCAAGGAAGTTAAATGGCCGACTTTTCCTAATTTTCAAGCGGCGCGGGCGGCACGATAGATATGGATGGTTTGAAGTTTTGAGCTTTAAGAGACCGATCTATCACTCATGGTCCTTCGCGGCGTTGGATACACACTAAGATCCCAAAACAGGTCCTATAGAGAAGTGAAGTGAGAAAGAGAAGAGGGTGGACGGGGTGGAAGACATGATGGGAAGAATGTTTTCTACTCTTCGAAAGCAAGGTCAGGTATCTCCTATATAAGGATGTGTGGAGTGAAGATATGTTGAATTCTTGAGTGTGTGGATTGTGTGGAAAATACACACAGTGGGTTGCATTCATGCCACACAAAGTAACTAACTTCTTCCCACACTTACCTGTCCTCTCAGACCTCGGGATCCTGATTGGGATCAGACACCCCCGTAGGAGGACCCACGGGGGGTTTTTTGCGATTACAAAATTTGTATTAGATTGCCCCAACGAAAATTCTTAGTATTTTGCCGACGCGGAAGACATTTTACACATGCAGGGGAAGATTTTTCTTTTTAGTGTTTTTAGTAGAAGTGGGCAATAAAATTGTTGAGTTATTGGGGAACGACAGTATCGTAAAAAATCTTCTTTCTAAAGAAGAATTGGGTTCTGGAATCTGTTTGAAGTTTGGTGAAGGTGAAGTTAATGTGGAATGTGGAATGCTGGAAAATATTGACTTTAGATGTTGAGAAGATCTTGTGAGATATTTTCAGAATTAATGGAAGAGATTTTGTGAAAGAAATTATTATTATTAGAGATTATTATTATCAGAAACTATATTATTATGTATTAGGATTACTAATTGATTGTTTGTGTAATAATTGAAAAGAATCTGGTTTAATTGGGATTTGAGGCAATTAATTTTGTAGAGAGAATTAATCTTACTAATCTTAGGAGAAAATTGTGAAATTTGTGAATATAATTATTAAATAAATCGAAAGATGAAAAATGAAGAAAATTCCTTCCTTTCATTAATTTCAGATACAATGAGTTGGGTCTGGCCTGATCAATTTATCAGTTCGTCTGATTGGGATCAGATTCACATGGAACTAGGAACTTCAGGATCAATTTTTTTTCTGTCAAAATCTCTTTAGTCTCATGGGAAAACTTAATTCTCACTCTTCCCTTTTATTCTAGGTAGCAATTCTCCGGTTGCATTCCGTACACTAAGTATTCCTCCACGAGAAATTTCTGAGATAGTTCAAGTCTGGTTCAAGAGAATTTCTATAAAAATGATTCTTTCTCCAAATTTGAAATTTCTTTCTTGTAAAACTCACCATTTTTCATCGAAATGGCTTAAATTTTATAAAACCTCAAAAACCCTGAATGACAGTTTCAACGGCAAAATCGAGGAAATTGAAGAAAAAATAGTTTCTGCAGGAAAGGAAATTCGAAAGATCCCGTAACGGAACTTTAAAGGGCCAGAAGACAAGCGATCAGCTGAGAGATGTATTTCCCCCACTTTCACAACCTTTGGCGGGAACTCCAGAATGCATTCGTGTCCATCAAGTGGAAAAAATCATGTTTTGAATTTTGGTCAAATTGATCGAAGATAAGAGAGGAGATACGACATGATACAATATGAGAACAATGAGATAAGAAAGGCGATGGAATTACTCTCCTTCTATAAATATTAACTAAAAGGGTATAAAATAAAAAGTTTAAATAGCTATACAGGAAAAGAAGTAACAGCAGTTAATTAATTCTCTATTTTTCATCCTTGAAGTTATTTCCTTTAATATAGCTGATTAAAGGCAAAAAAAAAAGAGTTTAGAATCTTCCCATTAGGGTGACTTTGGATTCTTTGGAATTTCTCATGATTAAAGAATGCATGAAAAAATCTGAAAGAATGAGAAAAATCTTCATTCCTTGAATTCGAAGCTTTTCTACATTTTTTTACCATGTCGATAATTAGGTGCGTCGAATATTAGGATGTGTAGCGAATTATGGCATCATTAGATTACTTCTTGTGTAGAAATGGAGATAAAAGCGTGTGAACCTATATAATACATTTGTCGATATTGTTACTGTGATTTCATGCCAGAGGAATGTAAATAGTGACTTTTCTAAAAATTCCACCAATTAAGAACTCCCGATTTTTGCAGAATTATTTTCTGTTCCATCTTTTCTGCATGAAAAGAAAAAATCAAAGAACAAAAGAATGATGTATCATATTCTTTGAGGCATAACCGGCTATTTTTTCGATCCCCATCGAAAACAAAACGTCGGGGCAAATCTTTAAGGAAACATGAGTTCCGCCGGTCATCTCGGTCGGAAAAAGCAAAGGTTTTTGAAAAAGCACAAATCTCCTGGTATGGTGGTCTATGGATCTTTACATTTCTTCGGGCTGGTTCGGAGAGTATAGAAGAACAACACTTGAAAAATGCGAGACGCAAAGGATTATTCACTTTCTGAGAAAGCCTGCTGAAGGCAGCTGAGACACTCTCTGAATCGAAAAAAAAATGTTAAATTTTCTTAACATCTACTTGGTCAATGATCTCTAAACGAAGCTTATCAATGTTAGAGACACGAATTCATTCATGAAAAACAGCTGATCTTGGATATTATAGGTGAATGGTCTCTGCCTATGGACTTTAAACTTTATCTTCTCAGATAATATGATGTTTGAGTTCCGGTTTGATAATCGTGTTTGAGTTTGGCTCCTTAGTCACTTAAGTCATTTGTTATAGATACAAATAACATTATTAGATCTCTAACTTTCTATGTATCCACATTTTCTTTCGTCTTTATCTTTTGTTAGCATGAAAACTTGTATTTCCATTTTATAACCAAAAACTGTTACTCTAAACACAACTTACAAAGTGTTTTACAAAAAAAGAATTTCATCCAACTTTTATGCATTTCAATTACTTTAAAATTTGCATTGTTTGATAAAAAGTAAATTGAAATCGAATTGTAGATTCTATAGAGATTTATTTTAATGTTTTGAAAGTACTTGTGATAAGGAAACATCAAAGAAGGGAAGATCGATTTTTTTGACCTGTGGTGGCGCCAAGAATTTTTTGGGATTCTATACACACTAATTCCATGGGTCAATAAAGACACAGGCATGCGTGACGGTCCAACCAAACAGAAAAAGCCCACCCTAACTCCTAATAGAACTCCCGTAGTTTCAAAAACGGGAAGACCGCCGATTCTGGCGGCCAGTCCCTGTTTATCTCAAGTTTCTTAAGAGTGACTGTCCGAATTTGTGACATTGAAAAACGTGTGAATGTCATTCCTATGACGACGTTATGCGAGCCTACTGCTAACACCCGAAATCAGAAAATCTTTTTCAAAGAAGAAAAATGAAGAAAGATCGAGAGAAAGATCTCTTTTGAAAATCAATTCTACTCAGAAGATTCCAATTATTAAACACCAATTTAGAAATTTTTAAACATTTACTTATTAATTTCTGAATAGAAAACTTTCCTATTTTTAAAGAAAGAAAATGTTTTAATTCGGTAAAGAAATATAATTTTCAAAAGAATATTACATTTGGAATAGGAAATTTTGTAGATTGTAGATGAATGATTCATCTATAAAAAGGAAGCAGATAATTGATTCTAATGTGAGAAATGCTTTCCCGAGTGCTTTCCACTGGTTTCGTATTATAATATAAGACTGGGCGTAAAATATCTCACTAAAAGCAAATCTTTCGAGGAAATCAAAAATAGAATCTAGTTGAGGTCAATTTTTCGAGTCAGGTTCAGAACTAATGTAGAAATAGAAATAGAAAAACGAATACAAGTGCATCCAAGATGAAAGGGGGTGACTTGCACTTTCGTTTGCCCCGTCGGTTCGTTTGTGCATTTAACACTGATGGCCTCCAACAATTTCCTTCGCCAATGATGCAAAGAACGTAAAATACACCCACCATAGCCCTATCGTTAGAGACGTGCCTCCTTTTGATAAATGGAAAATAAATTTACATGGAATTTGGTGCCAATCAACAACCCCGTGAAAAATTCTTTACTCATGAAAGAAGTCTTTCACTTTAATTGTATCGAAATTTTATTTCGTAATTAGTTTAAGTTTTAGAATCAAAATTACTTTCCAGAAAGAAAAATTGCTTAAAAAAATTTTGGGTGATTAAAACATTTTTCCGCTTTACAAATACCACAAGGTAAATTATCATTTTTCTGAACTTATTTGTACAAAAGTTTTGTATACTTGATCTATTCGTTTCATGAAAGAAAAAGTAGTTCATTCAAGTTAAGAATGAAAAATCGTTACATTTTATATATAAAAGCAGAATCGCTGATGTTTTGAATGCATTTTTTTTTAGAGATTTAATAAAAAAACAAGTATTATTGGATCAGTCTATTGATCTTGAATCTTGAGGAAAAATCAGATTACATACACGTTTCAACGACCGGAAACCCTTTTAGAAATCATCAATAGATTTCATTGGCATCCTGGGTCACGTGGCTAGGTTGAGGTTGAAAGCGAGTAGGTATAATGCACTATAATGTGAAGAAATAGTGGCCGCGTGCCTGCAGCGAGACAAATGGAAAATCGGGTAACGAAAAACTTCTGACTCTGAAATCTGAAACGGACCCATTCGTGAAAAAAAGGACTCGATTTACGGCTGACCAAAGTGAAATCAAGATTCAATGTTCCAAAACCTTTGAAGGTCAGAAATTTTTTGCTCTTGTGGTCATGGTCTCTGGGGGGGTGCATCATGGTGGGCTTCAACCCCATAAGAAGTCAGCACGCGAACTAACTAGGCGTTCCAAAAGTAGCCACAAAAAATACACAAAGGAGTGAAGAAAGAGGAGTTGAATTCAAATCTTCAAATTTTCAAAAAGGAGAGGTTGAGAAAGAATGTTTTTAAAGTTGCTACATACCTTTTTAATAAATGACTGAAAAGTTTTGAACGTTCAAATGAACGAAAGAAAAAAAGTTTTTATGTATTTTTTTTTCTACTGAAAATAGTTTGGAGTTTATTTATTTATTTTTATTATTTTATTATTTTTATTATTATTTTATTATTATTTATTTATTTATTTTTATTTGAGGTTTATTGTCAAAATAAAACTATTTAGAATTTATTAAAGAGTTCGCAATTCCAAATGTATAGAAGAGAGTATTCGAACTCCTTCTTTGGAAAGAGAATTTATGATAAAAACGTTTGGGAAAGTATATTCTTTTTGCAAGAATGTTTCGTAATATATTTGCAATTTTTTAAGAAGTATTTCGCATCTGGAACTTTCATCTCTTCCCTTTTGTGACCAACCATGGTCCTGCACATAGCAACCTCTCCTCTTTCTCCTTTCTCTCCTCCCACAGTCACACCATCTGTCCTTTTCTCTTAAATTTTGCATCTCTCTCGCGCGATGCGACCGTTAAAAAATCAAGCAAAGCAAGTCGCACGCAACCCTTTCCCTTCGCCAATCCGCAACGCCCACCTTGTGGCTCTTGCGTCGAAGCTGATCCTGTGGTCCACATCTACAATTCCACACACGTGATTTTTAAATGCCCCAGACATTTAAAACCTGCTCTGGCAAGTGCAGCGGTTGAATTTAAGTCACACAATTAAAGAAATTCGATACCAAACAAGGAAGATTTCTTTTCTTCAAGAGAAAGCATTAGAAAAAATGTTTCGTATTTATCTTCTCATGATTAGATTAGATTAAGAGCATGTAGTCAGAAGTAGTCTAATATATATTTTCTATTTTTCCCCAGAACTTCATTGCAATGTTTTAATTACTGTACAAATAATTCTAGGGAGTATAATTATTTTGTCGGTTGATAATTTTTGTCGCCACAACTAACCACATACCCTTAAACTAAAAATTCTTTCGATAAAGCTCCATAATTAAAAAAAAAAAAACGTGAAAATTAGCCATCATATATGAACAAATTTTGAGAGGAAATTCTAATTTTTAACAGATTCCTATTTTCCTTAAGTGTGTGATGGATACTTTCACTCTCAAGTACATCTACTTAAGTCTGAAGTCAAAGATTTTTTATGGAGAAAAGTTTGAGAGCAACACAACGGACTCACGACTCTAAGGTTCAATTTAATAAGTGTGTTGCACGCCCACATTACCCACATCCTGTCGTTCAAGTGACCATGTTGAAGAAGTGATATTGCGTCGAAATACAAGTGGATTTTTTTAAAGAACCTTCCGTTTTCTAACCAAAGGACAATTTCGAAAATGCGCAACAATTTCGAATGAAAAGTTAAAAAAGATTCAGCTTAGCATTTAATAAATCATAATAAATTAACAAAAGAAGCGTTATTTTATTTATTTTAAGGAAACTTAAAATTGAACTAATGAAATGCAGCAATTCGGAAAAATTTCTGGCTAATCGTCTGTAACTTCCGGATTTTCACAATACATTTGCCTTTTCCACGAAAAGAAAAATGGCAAAAGTTTAATAGTTATAACCAAAATGTGGGGATAGAAGGGAAAAGTGAAAAATGTCGGTTGGGTCGCAGGTTCTCGCCTCCACCTAACCAACCTGTAGGCAATTGTATGTATTATATACGTGGCACGTAGCCCACCTATCCTTCCCAAATTCGAATGGGTACAAAAAGCAAACAATGCGACGAGAGAAACGAACATAAGAGCTTATAGGTACACGAGGCAATGGTTGCTCCAAGAAGTACCAAGAATGACAGAGGCGCGGCATCTACAGAGGAACACGAGTCTTTTTCTTGTGGAGAGTCTGCCAACCCTTTAAGTTCAGAATGCAACTGGTAATTTTTGCCAGTCAGATAGTTAGAATGTCCATTTTAATCGCAGAATAAAACTCCCGGTCATTTCCTGGTACATTCGCGATCAGCAAAAATTTATCCCAGTCATTAAAAAAAGTAGTTTCTGATGGACAGTCAGTAGTTCATAAAATTCATAAAATAAAAAATTTTGAATTATTTCGTACTCTCCTGTAATATCTTAAAAAATTTTTAAATCCTTTGATTTGAAATTGTTTAGAATCCTCTGAATTTTTTTAGCACGAAGCGCGTGGATCACAGTCAAGGTAATTTTAAAAATTATACATGACACAAAACAACAAATTTTCGCATTCAACTGTCAAACAACTATTTCCCGCCAAGAGGATTAAAAGAAAAGAAAAAAGAGAAAAGAATGAGGTGGAAACTCGGCATAGAGTAAAAAGCGGACAGAAGGTGCACAAGATTCACAAGAGGAAGGGAGGTCGTGACATTGAACAGAAATTCTATGAATGAACCTCGACTAGTGAATGAATCGGGGCGAGAATGCTCTATACTAGACAGTTAGTGAACGAAAAGCGGCAGCATAGCGCGAAGAAGAGGAAAAGAGAGTAGAACCAAAAGTAGAACCAAGAGTAGAACCCAGGGAAGATAAAGATGGGACCAAAAGGCGACATCTCAGAGACACTACTCACTATAATAGAAGAGTACTATACCATGAAATCTCTCTTCATATATACTCATTGTATTCTAAGTCCGATGCCTATTTTTATTTTTTATTTTCCCTGGAAACAGTAAACCTCGCACAATGAAGGGTGGTTCGTCATAATACTCCAACTCGCAAATAAAAAGGAATTCGGGGACACGGGCCACACTAAGCTTCATACCGCACGAGCCCCAGGTTATATTTGCCTGTGAACCAAGGATTGGCGGCTTCCGCATCACGTGGGAATTTCTCAAATAAAGAGTACACATGATTTTTTCAATAAATCCATGGGAAGATTACTCTCATGCAGAAAATTCGGAAATTCCTTCGAGGATCAAGTATATATTAATACAAAGGCCTCTTGAAGCGAATTTATGCAATATTAGGCTAAATCTTTCAATTTTTGACAAAAAAATCAGTTTTCAAACAAAATAGTGAGCAGAATAGTTTAATTTTCAATCAATGAAGTGAATTTTTAACGGTATTTAACACTTTTAAACAAATGATAATTGTAAACATAGTATGAGTCTTAGCAGAATCAAATAAATAATATATAGAGAATCAATTATCAGAAACTGTTGCAGATGATTAAAGGCGCCAACGGAAGCGTTTTGTTCAACTTTCTTTGAAATGCAAATCGTATTTATACCACTTCCGCTCTTGAGCTTTGGTCTCAGCTTTAGTTCGTCGCCAATTTCTTAAGGAAGTCGACTTCCTCCCAACTCAGTGATTCTTTGGCCAAAACTTATTATTAAAATAACGAGGATTTACATAAGAATCGCACTATCATCGAAACAAGTGTAAAATAGCCAATAGGGAAGAAGAGTCTGATTATCTAGGATTCTCGGCTAAGGGTCTTGTTCTGAAGATTTGAGGGGCAAAAGGGGACCTTTGGGTCGTTAGTTTCACTTCTCAGGACTATCAGTTACAAGAAAATCAAGTGTATTTAATTACAGAGTGAGAAAGCCACTTTGTGAAAAATAAACGAAACTGTCATTGCGAGATATATATCTTCTTCAGGAATTTGACACATTCTGAAATGTCATTTCTGAAGCTCAAAGTTTTTAAACTTTTATTTGCAATAATTTACTATCTTAAAAAAAAGTGTATTAAAAAAAATAATGTTGGCTAGTTTGTCATAAAACAGGTGGATGTCAAATACCAAACCAGATATATATTCTCACTTTTCCTTGAACTACCATTATGCAAAGCATGATTAATAATTTTTAGGGTTTAGGTGCCAGGCTCGAAGGCAGGTCCCATTCACAAAAAGGGGCTTCTCTCGCCTATTTCAAAAAAATTAGAGATTTTCTTTGATGTGTAGAATAATTTAATTCCTAGGAGTAGAGGAGATTCTATGCATTTAATGGTATAATGCCCAGTCCCAAAACAGATAATAAGCAAATAAACATTCTTCAAACTCCCTGAACTTTCTTCATCCCCCAAAGAGACCGAAAAAGCCACAAGAATTTCTTTCGACTTTTACACATTCTACTGTCAGTAAGACGATAAATCTTTAATCCGAAGAATAAAGTAAGTTTCTGTAAATCTTCTACCTGCTGCTTTTTAATGATTCCCAGTGGCTGCTTCTTCCGGACGCAAATAAACTCGTAAGTAGACCTCAACATTAGAGGACTATTAGAGCATACAAAGTGAGTCGCAAACAAGCCCCAGGATCCGCAAAATTGAAGCAGGGAAAATAGAAGACCTCCTAGACGGAAAAGTTCGCAAAGCAGTGCCGTTTAGTTATTGCAAGGTGGACCACCTACTTTGGGAACTTGGAGGCTTTCGTCCTCTCACAAAAGTTCGAGTCCTGTAAGCTTTCCTATGGTGACCGCAAAATTGAAACGTCGCGAGCGATCCCACCCCTCCCATCCACTTTAACAAAGTCACTTTGCGAAGTGAATGACCTGCTGGGATGAATCGATGAATGGAATAACAAATCGTGTGGTTAAAGGGTTCCTCTATTTCGTACATCCTCTAGGATAGACCGTATTTCCTGTCCCGAAATGCCCTCCTTGTTAAGGCATGTAATTTTTTTTTTGTGGGAAAGGAGCGAATCGAAATTTAGATACTCGGTTAAAATCAGGATACAGGAGTCGAATAAGCGATATTAGGAAAAGAATTTCCGAATCTTCTTGGAAGAAGTTCGAAGTCAACATCTGAAGATATAACGGACATTTCATGAGTGGACAATTTTGTATCTTAACTATTCAAAACAGAATTGCGAGCGGAATTGAAAAGCAACCATTCAAGTGAAACTCTTTTGCATGTAATGCTCTTGAAATAAAAATTATTGTCCTAAAAAATAGAACAATGAGGGAAATTTTCAGTTCTGAGATTTTTCAGACGTCCCCCCTTAAAAAAAAAACGATAAACAAGCTATTATTGCAGCAACTCAGAAAAACGATCCATCAAAATTAAACTCTTTTCGACACTTCCCAGAGATCTCAAAGCCAAATTAAATTCCTCAGGGGAGAACCAATCCTCCTAAAGGGTAAAAGGAAGAATAAGAGCAGTAAAAAAGTCCTTCTCAAATTCTCAGGGTATTTCACCGAACTTCTAGAGTCTACATTTACAACCTGAAAGTCGTTGTACCTGAGCGGGGCATCGTCTGGGAATAATAAAGTGTTCGATTCTGGGGCGGTTTTCATTGAAAAAAACTTCGCGATCCACGAATCAGACGGAAACAAAGGTAGCGGCGCTCGTGCTCCCTTTTTGCTGGCAACAATGCCAGATTATCACAACAAAGTCGACGATTGTTAGAATGAGAACAAGGTGCGCGCGCGACACTGTATAACTGTGTATAGTGGATAGATGTATACCCAAATGCATTATATTCAGTGCGCCGACAGTATTCAACCCCTTGGGAACGAAGAAAAGATACTTCCTCTGCGGGAAGTACCGGACAGGGTGGGTTCTGCTGTTCCTGTTTAGTTTAGAAAGCGACTGCTCCCTCGACCCGGGAGTGCGAAAATTTGTCCAGATTCCTTTTCAAAATTTGAGAGGATGCTATTTTATTGATGGTGTTATTCATACTTCTCAATGGGCTTCTTTTTGTACACTCTGGGAGGTGTACTCCAAAGGCTTTTTCTACGTTTTTTGCAATTTAGGTGACCCCGAGTGAAAAAAGTCCCATCAAGGTCTCCACATGAACTCAAATCAATTCTAAAGTACTAACTTTTCTTAAAAATTGTTACGCATTAGATTAGTTTACAACCGAAAAAGAAAATGTTCAACCAAAAAATTTACTTTTGAATTTAAAAAATTAAGAAATTTAAAAAAAACTAAAATAATGGATTTTGGATAAATTAGTTTCCTTTACAAGTATAGATACTTGAATGTTGATGCAAAAATACTTGAATTTTCTTATAGGGTTCTATATGGATTCAGTCCATATTTAAGTGAAAAACGAGAAAAATGTGGGGAAACAGTGGAAAGACTGAAACCTTACATCTTTAAAACCTGCACGTATATGCAACTACCTGTTGCTAGGCACTCTGTTTTGTAAACTAGTGAGCATTGAAGATCATGGGAACTCGCCCCGAGAGTCCCATTGTCCTTCATTTGTGGCTCGTATCCGAAATTTCTCGCACAAATGTGTGTCCGTCTTTGATCCCCTTCTCCACACCACTACTTGCGGGGGATGAAGAAGCCGCCCTTGTTCATTCAAGGCGATTCCGAGAAGAAATAAGAGAGAGCAAAATGGGCTAAATACTAAAGGAGATCCTCTTCTTTATGAATCGAGTCGTTTGGCAGGCGCCAGTCAGCTGGCTGGGTACCAAGCGATCAGCTTCGTTTAAGACTGCGAGGAATGTGACGGTTTGGAAATCGGCGATTTAATAAATTCTTTCTGATGTATGGTGTATGGTGTACATTCTGCGAAGCATTCTATTTGAAGCCTCAATTTGACCCAACACCCGCCCTCTCACATGGGAAGAAGCGATGCATTAAAATCGCACGTGCACGACACAACATATCTCTTTCTACCACCTACGATGTACCGTAAACCATTCAGGTGTGGGATAATTTCCCTAACGGCTTTATCGCGATGGGATCATTCAGATACCTTCGCTGATGTAGCCGAAGATGAACTGCATCTTTTCCCATCGATCGATTCCTCCCAGGAATGTGGACGAGATCGGAAGGATTAGCGGGTGAAGAATTTCCTTCTACCCTTTTTCCTATCACCTTCCTCTATGGCAATTATTCAAGCGACAAAGGCGCTTCAAATCTCTTAAATTCAGAATATTTCAACAGATTTTATTTACTAACAATTTAATTCAAATTCTTAGTTTTAAAGTTCTATTCACCCAGAAAAAAGTTTCTTCGAATC
>JAUEJJ010000044.1:4481364-4504777 GCA_032164275.1 Synergus coniferae | reverse complement strand
GGTCTTTTAATTAAATTCTCGACCATTTCCCGGTTTACCCGCTCTCTAAACTTGAATCAGTGAAATTTCACTGATTACCAGCCAAATTCCACTGATTCTCAGTGACTCATTTCTCAAGATTTTAATCAGTGATAAATCTACTGGATTCGAAATCAGTGAAAAGTCACTGAAATTTTCAGTACATATAGTTTAGTGAGGACGACTGGAAATTTCAGTGACTTTTCACTGATTCGCAGTGGATTTTCACTGATTAAAATCGTGAGAATAGAGTCACTGAGAATCAATGAAATTTGACTGATTCAGTTTTAGAGAGCGGCCATTTTCCAGTTTTCCGGTCAATTCGACAGGTTTGAAAATTGTATAGCAAAGCTTTAATTATTTTTTGGAATAATGTGATGAGGTTCGTTATTAAATCATCTTGCCCCTTTTCTTTTCTGCACGATGTGTCCCTAGTCCTCATGAGTGCAACACCGGTCGCGCACACAAGTGCAAGCAGACTGAGTCAGAGACGACCACAATGCCAACATGGTGTTACCATTGTGTTAGCACCGGTGAAAATTATATGGTGGTCCTTAAAAAAATGAAAGAGAAAGAGAGAGGTCGTAAGCAAACTGAGGTCACGCGTCAGGAGTTCGGGAGAGTCTTTAAGAGAAATAAATACTATAGGTACTATATATGTAAGTACTATACATATAAGTACTATAAGAAAGTCCAGAAAAGAACTACATGTAAGAAAAAGAAGAAAGTCACAGACTGTTATTTTTAACAGCTGATCAAGGAGTCTCGACCCCTAGCGAATCAGGAACAGCTTTGATTGATCGACGCGAACCCCTAACATCCTAAAGAATCAACATCATGCTGCGTAATCACACCATAAAAAGAGGGGTTAACATGTTTGATATCGTATGGATATTCCTTCTAATTCAAGATTCTTTAACTCTTGACGCTGAATATTTTTTTTGAGTGTCTTGAGATTCTCTGTGAGTCAATAATGCAACTTTCTCATTTTTCCATTTGTTTTACATGTTTGCCAGCCCGTTTCTTAACTTTTCTTGCAACAAAGTTTATAGACTAAATTATAATGTTCACGCACTGTAGAATTATCATGAAGGACGTGAAGGAAAGATTTTTTTCTAATTTTGAGAAATAGTTCAGATTCTTAATGAAATTTACTGATTCTGGTTCTCTTGCTGCTTATCCGCCGACGTATGCGTATTTATAGGCACGAGAGCAAACCAGGGGGTTGGTTGGATAGTTGGGTGGTTGGTTGGTCTCGGCCTTAACAAGTATATACGAGGGGTGAGTCGCAGCCGGCACGCGCCTAACGAATTTTTCATCCAACGGATATCCGAGAAACTTTACAGCCTCTTTGACAAGCTTCCTCAGATTTAAGTGTCGAAGATGAAATTTAAATGAGCAAGGGCTGACAAGCGACTGCACTTTTATCAATGAATTCAATAGACTTTCAAGATACATGTCAAGAAATGTTACATCACTTTATTCCCTATTTTTAAGCAACTACAGAAGACGATTTTTAAAATTTTCTAAACTTTCATTTAATCAAAAGTCAAAAATTAATTTCTCAAAAACGATGTATGGAAAGTGAAAATCAAGAGGGGTAAGATCTGAATAAATTGACCATTTTATTAATGAATTTGAGGAAAGGTTCACTAGTCTCTTAGACCCGGTGTCCCGGGAAGTCTGAATCAATAAAAGTACACGTCGGAAGAATAAAAAAAAAAGTTGATTAGGGATTCGGTCTGCGACCGTTAAAGGTTGCGCGACCTGCCTTACCGGCCCTACAGGATATGTTAATGATACTAGATCCGGGGACCCCGAGGACCCAAAACTATTCGCCGCTTCGCCTTACTTCTCCCCCCCCCCTAAAACATCGTCTGTTCTGGCCATTTAAATTTTAAATCCCAGACGAAAAGCCAGTGTCAAGAACTTTCAGGATCATTTACAATTATTGTATTCCAAAATGGGACCTTCATTGTACAGACTGCCTTAATCTAGCATCTTAGAGGATTCCAAAAGTATTTTAAAAGATTTTAAGCAATTTTAAAGGGTTTCAAAGAGTTAATAGATTTCCAATAGATTTCACAGAATTTCAAAACATGTTAAGGTACATATGTAATTTCCCATGAATTTCAAGGAATGTGATTTTAAAGAGTTATATTAGAGATTTGACGGGTTTAATTTTTTTTAGAATCTAACGATCATCAATTGAAAGAGATCATAGGTTTTTTACCTAAAGTATCTTTAGAAATTCTTCAAGTAATTCTTGCTAATCAATTTTTAAAGCATTAAACACATTTTTGACAGGACTTTAGACATTTTTCAAAATGTATACATTCTAAATTACATAATTCAATTTAACTAAGGACGAGACAAATTGATGTGGCGAGTTCGAAACCAAGAAAAAAGGGTTAGGTAAGTTGAAATAAACAGCGGACCACGATTCGTGGTCTGTGTCATTGCACGCGTCCATCTCTAGCCACTGAGAAAGTTGCTTATAAATAGTTATAAGGCATTAAGACTCGTGCCATAGTTGCCAGGCAGGGGGTAAGAAATAAGAATAAAGCTTCGGTGCGAGACACCCCTCGAATAAAAACACGGTTATATCGTTCGCTTTTGCAATCCTTTCTCTAAAAAGATTCAGAGGATTCTAAACAATTTCCCGGCATTAATAGACATCATGTAGAAAATTTTTTGAAAAAGTTAAACGATGTTGAATTGATCAAATTTTTTTGGCAAATTGTAAAAAGTGAAAAATGAGGTGACATCTGAGTTTTCCGTACCCCTGTTCTAACGGTGCCAACAGGTGAATTTAACATAAGGGCACGAGGCATTTCCACCTTGCACGGCTCACTTTAATCGGGATTGCGTTTTCCGTTGAATGCATGCAGCGGCACGAGCTGACTCGCCGAGGCGAGACATTAGGCCCTTCTTCCACATAGTCAAGGAAATTATACAGAGTAAATGTGCAGGAGGTGAACCTCCTGCTCATACACTATAATATGAATAAAAAGGTCGTTATCCTGTTTTATAATAGTAACGGTTGTACCCCTTTGAATAAAAAATGCTATTTTTTTGCAAATATTATAGAGAAATTAAATTTCTAATTTAAAAAATGATTAGGGATTCAGTAAACCCTTATTGATATTACTTTTAAATTCTTGTAAACTACAGAAAGGTGTTTCATAATTGTTTAATTACATTCTCATCAGAGAATGTATTAGATTTTTTAAATTTTCGCTTTCTAATTTAAAATGCTTATATTTTTGCCCACATAATTTTTTAAATGCATTTCTATATTATCAGGGCATGGCATCTAATTTATATAGAAATGGAAGTGTACAGTTGTACGAATGCTACGGGTTTCAGTTTACCCCTAAGAAGGGCAACGTACTTTCGGGGCAATATACTCAGAAAACAGTTACTGTAATAATATGCAGTCAAAGAACACATTTCTTTGAATTCAAAAAAGTTCTTTTGATTTACAGAAATATTCCTTAATGTTAAGAATATATTTTCTGTAATTTTCAATAAAGAGTATAGAACCAACATTGTAAAATCCATACTTGTGGCATATTTGTCTCGTGACAAATATGACAAATTCTTCTTTTAAAAAATGCATTTCAATATCGTTGGAACGGAAATACCGGAAGCGTGAGATTCAAAAACAGTGATTTAACCTTTGCGCGAAAAAAGTGGTAACCCGTTGAAGCAGGTATAATTTTGCTCACACTGCTTTGGTTTAAATTCACCTGGTGCACACACATAACATAACCACCTCGGGTACGTTCCTTAAAACCCCCAAAACTTCCACCTATATAACGGACCGCAACCGAGCAGACGGCGACGTTTAAAGTTCACAAATACCCATCTCGTCTCTTTAAATTCGAAGATGACGACGAAGACAGTTAGGGTTCCAGAGAAGAAAAGGCCCAGGGGAAACATTTAAAAAATAAGGCAAAAGAAGGGGAGGAGAGAGTCGAGGGGCGGGTTGAGATTCGCAAAGAACTTGCTTATGGATTTTTCAAACTAGAGTTCTTTCAACTCTTCACTTTTATTCTTTCAATTTTAGTGCTCGTAAACCCATATGAAAGAAATTTTACAATGTTTGAAAGAAAATTAGAACGTAAAGAAATTCTTCCTTTTCTCCCTCTTATGCGTCATACTTTATATACATAATTCTTTCTGAAACTCGTTACACGTGCCTAAAGACTGATTTTTAAAACCTATGCCAAAATAATCTACCCCTCGGCATTACCAAGGGTGCAATAATTCTTTTACAGAAACTGCATTCAAAATAGACTACAAGAAATAAAATCGGAAAATTAGATGTAACAGGCTTCACAGAACAAAATTCTCCCAAAACGGGGGACTTTTTTTTTACGAAAATAGGGCAATAAATTCTTTTGTTAAATTATTGATTTCAATTTGAAATGCTTTTCTGAAAGACTAGTTAAACTGTCAACCAAAAAGTTGGATTTTCAATCAAAAGAGATGAGTTTTCAACTAAATCTATTGATGCAGTCTGCATTTAAGAGGAAAATGAGAAAAAAGGGGAATTTTTTTGAAAGCAACAGAGAAATACAGGAAAAACTTTGAAGTCTAATAAAAGTTCAAAGATCAGGAAGGCACGAAATTAAAAAGGAAAAGCACGAAAATACAAAATGTCATGACCTTAGTCTAATTCCTTTGATTCCAAAATCGAATTCTTACTAAATAAATCACTAATGACGTCCCCTGTATAGAAATGATAATATATCGGACTTGAGAATTTCCCCCAGTGGTTTTCTATACGTTTGAAAGTGGCGTGGAAAAGTGTATTTAAGAAGCACTCGCCAATTTCAATTGGGACGAAGACCCGAAAAAGTCCCATATATTATCTCCTTAGCCATGGAATCTCTTGATGGGCGTGCGAAAAATCTTGGCCAATAGGCTTTCAGTGAGTTTTTGCGAACAGCTGATTCATAACGGTTTCAGACTCACGTTACGAAGGTAGGTCAGTGCCCCAGGAGGGCTTAACGCACCCTTGTGACTATGACTGGGAGCACGAGCCCCTTTCACTAATACATTCATCGTATATACTCGTAAACTCCTAAAGCCTAAAGAAATATATGGGTCTGGATTGATTTGGACTTGGGCTGTACTGCGGGCTGTCATACATCTTTTGGTACAAAAAATGACGATTTAAGTAGTTTTTTATCATCAATTCTGTATCAGGGTGCCAACTATAATATAAGAAAATATAATAAAAAACTAAAACATTTGAAATTCAGCAATTTTGAGATCCAACGTTCCTTTTTAAAGGAAATGAAGATTTAAAAATTGAAAGAGTTATATATTAGTATTTTCAAAGTAGTTTTTGGACTTTAAAGGATTTCAAAAGAGTTGGAAAAAGTTAGAGGATTTTCAAGTAATTTCAAGTATTTCAAGGGATTGTAAGGGATCACTTAGTAAAAAATATGAATTGCAATTGAAAAACAAGTTCAAAAACTGGTGTAACATAACGAGACTTATGGGAATAAGTCTCGTAAACTTGGAGTAAAAAGGGCGTAAGCATATAGTCAGTCACCTAACGTGAAGGCAGGTGAGCACCTGGTTCAACCCTGGCACGAGCTACGTACAATTCGGATCCCAAGGGGTGCTCAAATAGCCCCATGCAAAAACTGTTTAATGTAGATGATGTTCATCCGTGAAGAAATACTGGGGTGGCGATTGATCGCCCTTAAATAGAAAAGGGACGTCTCCGAAATGTTAGATCTCTCAGAACGAATCTTGAGATTAATTCGACCGATTAGTCGCAGTGGTCAAATATGTTCACTACATTAATTTTCCAACCCTTCAGTCCTTTTCTATGTCCTACATGTTCTTCTTGTCCACGGCATTTATCACAATTCAAATTTCACAATGCGACTTTGGACAATGAAATCTCGCTTGAAACAAATGATTTCTGCACAAAAGGATTTTTTTTACTTCTAGGTTACTAATCCTCTCAATACTTTTTTTTTTACTCCTTAGAAGTTGGGCTTACGACTCGAAAATATTCGGATCTATGTTAATGGGAGAATTTGGAAGATTCTTTTGAATATTATTCATTTGTCGAAGAGTGTACTGTGGATATAAATGCACACCGATTACGCAATTATTACATGCACACATGTCATTGCAGAAATTTCAAGTGAATGCAACCAATGCAAGAAAAGATGGTTACACAATTTTATAATAAAAACAATTCGAATTTCAAGTGTTCATTTCCAATTGGAACTAATTTAAATTTAAAAGTGAATATGTATTTTTTTTTAAACTGATGAGTGAAAATTTCGTAATGAAACAAGTTCTAATTGGATAATTTGAAAACTGAAAGATTGAAAATTCTAATTATGGAATGAGAGCCGCTGAATTTTGAAGCATTTGTGTACTTAAATACACAAAGCAGATGACAGAGAAGCCCTTTAAAATTCAAGATTCAAGGACGGGGGAATCCCTTGCACCACAGACTACATACCGATCCCTTTCGTTCGTTCACACCCCCAGATCCATCCCCCACTCTACCGATAAAACCGTCCCGAATGGCGGACCTTAGTTCGCAATAATTGACTTGTTTTATTTTTTTCTATTTCATTAAAAACAATTAAAAAACATTAAATTAAATTAAATAAACAATAGGCTTCACAATATAAAATACTCTCAAAACAAGAGAAATATATTTCAAAATCACCCTATAGGGTGATTTTGAATAAAATGCAGCCAATATAAGAAGGATTTTCAACAAAGAAAATTAATTTTAATCCAAAATAGTTTATTTTTTAATAGAGAAAAGATGTGAAGCCTAAAATAAATAAGTTTATTTAACTTAATAAAAATAACACAATGAGGAGAAAAAAAAAGAGTACAAAACGGAATGACCTTGAGAATCAAAGAGCAATTAGATTTGTTGGATATATTGATAGAGGAGAATTTTCTTAATCCAAACCGCATTGTAAGACAATGCATAATTTCATTCTAATAGGTCAACCGGAAATTTGAGATCTTTAAAAGATTATAATCGCACATTTATACTCTAATACAATCAAAGTTACAGAGTCGGCAATCAACACATTGACAGCATCACTTCGAATGCTATTCAGAAATTGCTCGAAACCGTTGCCACGATATATATTTAAAGTATTCATCCCAATCGTAACCTTTCCAAAGCACATATAACGGTCAAGTTACATAATACGAAACAAATTCTTTTTTTACCCAAAGGAACATCAATTCATATAGAAGAATTCATATAAAATTAATTAAAGGGAATTTAGAGCAAAAAATGTGAAAAATGTTTTAAAAATGTTAAAATTAGTTAAAATACATTTCAATCATTAAAATTAAAAAATTTGTATAAAACAATAAACAAAAAATACCTGAAAAGAACGATAGAAAAAATAAATGTATAATATAAAAACTCACCCTCTTTTTGATCCACCACCTCCAGGTAGCATCTCTTCACATTTATTGGAGAATCTTCAGAAGAGAGAGAAGATTTGTTCAAAGCACGCACTATGTTCGTTATTGGAGAAATAAAAGCTTGAGATTCTTTCGAAAATTGAATCGGGGATTCCTCAATTTCCATAATTTTTGGTAACACACTCTTCACTCTATTTTTAGACATTTTTCACAATTTGATTGGAGCCTGTTAATCTTAAATAAAAATTAGTCGGCCTAAAAAATTTCGAAGCCCGAAAAATAGATCACTCACTTGATTTAAAAAGTTACTTAGATCAAATTAAATTTTGAAAGAATATGTAATTTCGAATTCTGGATATCTATGTGAAGCTGATCAGCTACATTGAGAAAGAATCTGAAATCAGAAATAAAGTTTGATTTTAAGGGTTTTTGGTTATCTAAGTTATAATCTCAAGATTATAGTTCTTCATTTTACTATACAAATATTACAATAATTATATGTTTTCTCATTCTGTATAGAGATATTCATTTTTTGAAAAGAATGATTTATTTAAAGAGGGAATTATCAGTAAATCTAAATTCAACCAGAATTGTAAACAAGTTCAATTTGTAAATTACATATTATAAGTAAAATCGTGAGTGAAATAGGTTTAAAGGGCTTTGCGGAATTTGTCAGATAGTTATACAACACTTTCATTACGTTTTATGTACATAACACACTTACTGATTTCCGCTTAAATGAGTATGATAATAAAAGCGACGATAAAAATATAAAAATAGAGTGTCAATTCAATCACATGAAATTAAAATTGAAAGTTAAGAAGGTTCGTACGACTGCACGATAAAGACTGACGAAACGTTCTATAAATGTGGAACGTGGTACTGGGCGAATATTATGATAAGCAAAGCTTCAACCGTCACATGGTGATTGTATGGAGCAAATATCTTTGAGAAAACAAAGAAGGGAAATTGTAGGTGTAATTCTATACTCTCACACTTTTGTATTCATCTTCCATTCATGAAAACTTAGTCTTATCAAGGATGAATCAAAACATTATAAAGATAAGTAGAAAATAAATAATCTTTATGTAAATATTTACTTCCGAACCAGTGGAAATTGCGGGAAAAAAATTAATTTTATCTGAAATAAAATCCTTAGAATAGAACTATGAATAAATGTCCAAAGTAATTCTAAGTTTCTTTTTAATAATTTTTGGAAGTAAATGGATGTAAAAAATCCTAAGTAATAAAAAATGAATTAAGAATATAAAATATGTCTGAATGGATGCTTTTGTTGATTTCACTTTAAATATCAATCTCCCACGATTAAAGAGTTTGCGTTGCAAGACCAACGGTCACCAGTCAGTGCCAGTCAGCGCGGTTGACATTGCAAAGAGTGTGTGTCATATAATCTAACCACTAAACCAGGAATGGATCTAAAAAAAATGTTTCAATCACCTGCTATTCTAGACAGAAAAATAAATTGATTTTGAAAATTAAGAACATCTATAAATTATAAAATTTAAATAAATTGAAATAATTTACAAAACATTTAGTGAAAGCGTCAAAATTATTTTGTTATTTTCCAAAACAGCGTTTTATTAAATAAAATTAATAGTAAATTTATTATAAAATTTCAAATAAGTTTTTCTTCTATTGCATTTTTACAAACTCAAAATTTTATTTATTTATTTATTTATTTACAAACTTTCCAACATTCGATTTTGAAAAACAGCAAAAAAATATTTAATTATAAATGACACTAAATATAGATAAATATACAAAAAGATATTATACGGCCCTGTAATAATTGTCGCCCCCTAACTCTACTGATGAGTCTATTCGTCTCAACAACTGCTTTCTCATAGAGGAAGCTTTGTATGACAAACTCTAGTTTCTAAAAAAAGGTTTTTTTGAACACATTTCAAGGGGAATATGCCTAACATGGTGTCCTAAAAAATTGTCCGGATGTGTGTGTGTGCTTCTCATTCGATCACCGAGGTTAAGCAGGGCTTGCCTCGATTATACTCGGATGGGGACTGTCGTACTAGAGTTTATTACCTTTTATCTCTCTCTCTCTCTCTCTCTCTCACTAAATTCTTAAAAAGGAATAAATCCATCCTATATACCATGCCAGACCATGCTATGTATCACCTACGCTACTGCACTACAAAAATTTGAAACATTTGGAAAAATAACCTCAAAAATGAAGTTAATTAATTTCGTAGATTTATTAAACATATTCCACAATTTACCGAATATCTTTCCGTCACTGACAAAATATATGGATCGAAACAAGTAACAATTACGAAAGGAAATATTCTAGAAATCACGTTCAGCTTACCCAATTTTTGCTCACCACGTGAGAAAAAAAAAATGTCATCAGTTAAAAAAAACACATTTTATGAGAGAAGTCCATTCAATTAAGATTCTTAACAGTCTAACTGAATGTTTAGGAATGAAATAGCTGAAAGATTTTTCGAGACAAGAGTAAATAACGTACAAAAAAGGAAAGAAAAAGACGTGAAGGAATGCACGGTTAGTAACGGACATAAGATTTTAATTCTCTCAATTCTTACCGATAAAATTGTAGATTCGATGTTTTCTCAATGTCACGGAATCTCGCACAAATCCAGATTCTCAGGACGACTTATCAAAATCACTATAAATTTGTTATTATTGATAGAAACAGAAAATCAACCGGTGTGACTCAGGAGTCTTTTTGCTCTGTGACTGATCATTTTCCAAACGATTTGCCGCTAAGAAAATTTAACGGAAAAAAGCGCCATCTTTAATCTTTAAAAAAAGGCGCGAATAACAATTCGATTTTTAAAAGTTGGAATTCTATAAACAATTAAACAAAACAAACATTTTATTTAAATAATCATCACTATTGAAGCTAAATTGATAAACTAGTATTCTAATTTTGGGAAAGTCAATTTTCCAAAATTATAAATAAAAATAACTTCCTTCCTTTTCAATTAAATGCATTAATCATATAGACCAATCAATTCGTCTCTACACAAAGAATTTTCATTTTCCTTAAATCAGCTTTAACTTATGAATATTTGAGGAAGCAAAAATGAAAAGTTCGAAAGATTTAAATTTCGTTAAGAAACATTTTCGGTAATTTTATATTTATTTAGGACTTTGAATTTTCGGGAAAAGAATGTTGTCCCAAAATTCAAGGAACTCCAAGAATAATACACTTTTTTAAAAAAAAAACGCGATCCATATAATTTATTTATTGACGTTAAATATAAAAGTCAATATTCCTCGATAGTATTCACATTTTCCGGTCAACAAGATACTCTCATCTCATTAAATACAACAAAACATTTGCATCCTTCCTGTACAACCAGGAATATAACATTCGGTTAGTGTAGAAAATATAAATTAAACGACTTTTGTCGTTCCTTAACGTTTACATTTTTACCCTAGGAAAAACATTCGGTATACTATATGTATACGAAAAAATGTAAGGCACGATTCTTGAACAATATCTGCATAAAATACTGGCTTGATTCGAAACACAGGTGCATTTTGTACCCATAATGTAAATTCTATTATCTTTCTTTCAACATGAAATTAAGTGAAATACTCGATATGATAAAACTATCTAATAATTGATATAAATTCATTTCCTTTGCTCTAAAAAGTCTAAAAAGTTTAAAACTGATTGAAATCGATTTTGAATTTCTAGTTTTGTATCACATTAGCACGTACATAATTAGTATTCAATCTTTGAAAAGATTCAAAGTCATTAAATAAGTTTTAGTCGTAATACGTGTAATATCAAAAATACGATTTATCACTTTGTTAATACTCTTAAGTCGTTAATACTTCACACATTAATCCAATCACAGAAGCGACTTCGACTAAAGGCTGATTAAATTTCCAAAACTACTTTTCCTTTCCTGTTTTGGATTCTCTTCGTAATAATAATTTCTTTATAAAATAATTCATTCAGTCTAAAAAGAAAATTTTAATCCTAATTTTTTAATGCTTAAGTGTTATTTTTCCGCTCGGTATCGACCGGATTAACGTTATTTATTTGAGCAATCCTTTGAAAAGGTCTGGAAGACATGATGTGATTGCTCTTTATAATAATCGGTTGTAAGTTTTTTGGCTTTGGTGGAAGAGGCGGTGGTTTCGATAATTTCGACGGGGAAACAGTCGAGAATGGGGCGTCGAATGAATTATTCTGAGTCTTCGAGGGCGAGCCATTTTCGATTATTGTTTGATCCCCATCGACGAGAGTTCCATCCAAATTGGCAGAACTGTCAACACTTTTGCTGCAACTTTCCCTTGTTTCTGAATTCCCATTCGACATTACATTGTTATCCTGAACATTTGAATTCTGCTTTTCCTCAGAAGAGTCGTAGAACTTCGTATGGCCGTCGTAATTGACTGAAGTCCCGCGAAACTTTCGTAGTTTCTTGCTTTCCAATATCTTGCCGTTTTCCTTATTCTGAGAAGCAATTTCATCATATTGAAAAGCCAATTTTAGCCTATGATTAAAATAAACTAGTACTTGTTTTCACAAAGCTTTTTTAAACAATTTCTTTAAATATATTAAAGTTGGAATTAAAAATTTGATATGTTCTACTATTTCAAGCGGAATTCTTTCTAAGTATACGTTAATTAGAGTCCAGACTTGATTTAGAAAATTGAATAAATTGAAAACTTTGAGCTTACCTTTAAAAAATCTGGCAATTCAAAATTAATTTCGGTCCCTCTTTGATCTTCAAGCCTCGACCTTTGCGCTCGTTTCAACCCTTCGTACAAATCTGCAAAAAAAAAAAAAAAAAATTAGAAAATTACCTTCAACTCTTCAAAACTAGAGTAACTAAAAACGGCTTTGAACGATATAATTACTTCGCTTACCATCGCCATCAAATTTGCTTGGCAACTGGAGTTTTACACCGTTTCGCCATTTAGCGATCAAAGGTGGATACGATCGACTGCTTTCTTCGGGGCCACAATCATTCGAAGTTCCCTTTTCACTTGAACTGCTACCCTTAGACTTGCCCTTCTTTTTTCCGTGACTTGATGAATCACGCATAAAAAATTTATTCGAGAGAATTGAAGAACTCTCGGATCTCTGATCATCGGACTGGAAAATAAAAAGTATTAATTAGTCAAAATACAAATTTTTTAAAATGATTAATATTAAACGTTAATATTAGGGTTGATAGAAAATTTTGATATTCTCAGGAGAGGAAATACTCCTGACCTCTCAGTACGTCGTGAAATTTATTAATTTTAACTTTTTAAAATATATTCAAAAAGAAATAAACTTACTTTACACGAGCCTTCGCTATATTGATATTTATTTGTACTCTTTCCGACCAGCAATTCCTCAAAGACCTTGTTTGTAATTTCGTCTAAAGTCGGTTGACCATGTGAAACTTCTTCTGAACATAGTGGCTGTGCATCTCGCATCAAATCTATAATAAATATTAATGAATTCATCGATTAATATTCATTTAAAATTGTGACTAATGTTCAGCGTAGATTTATTTTTAAATTTTTAATTTAAAGTGAGCATTTTAAACGGAAAATAAAATTCACCGCCAACAAACAAATTCCCAGTCGTTAAAAAAATAGTTTCAAATAACTTAGAAATCTAGAAATAATTTTAAAAAATTCACAGTCGTTTTCCGGGTTTCTCGATTCAAGGCCACCTTGTAATTAATTAAAAACATTTATTACCAAATTACCTTCGTTATTGGAGGTGAGGACGAGTCTCGCAGGTGCATTTATTGCTGGTATATCCGCCGAAAGAGGATGACCTTCGCCCCAGATAGTGATAAGCTCAAATTTGAAGCCATATTTACTGAGAAGAGGCCTCAATACTTCTCTCAACGTTCCTCCTTTATGAGCAACTACAGTTATTATTCTGCGTGAAGGGAGATCTACCTTCAGCACTTTCGATGGCACAACCTCCACCTCTTGACCCGCAAGTACCGCGGACGGATACTTTAGATTGATTAACTGCAAAAATAAAGCAAGTAGCGCTTGTTGAAAACCTCATTAAAAATTGTTAGGAATATATATTTAAACGAAGCATTCTAGAGCAACATAAAGGCAATCCATTACTGCCCTCGATGAACTTATTCCTGTAAATTGTAAATTATAAGGGAAATATTTTGCTACCATCACCAAAGCGAGAAGTTTTTAGCGTGCAGCTGTGATTAATAATAAATAATAATTAGCTCGTCATTCGCAAATAGAGAGCTATTCAATTTTTCTAAATACTTTCTAATTATTTTGACCATTTTTCACGGGACTTCCATGGTTTCTTAAATTAAATCTATTTCCTATTGTTAGTTGACAGGGTGTATATGACAATCATGCACATTAATTTCCATTGAGCCATTTTACTAAATGAATATGGAGTGTGACGAATGTGACAATCGACCATGATAATCGCTGAAGCGTGCATACTGAATACATCCGGATTAAGTAATATCTTCTGTAATAGAATGTGGATTATACAAGAGTCCAGCAGCCCAGGGTTTTTGTTAGTCGCGTTTTACAACTTGCACCAGATGTACAGAAAGTAACACTAACCTCATCCGTGGCTAGTACAAGTACATCATAGTTAGAATATCGCAGAGCTCGCTTATCGAGTAAGCGAGTCACCACGTCTTTAATGGTCTCCGTTTGGCTAGTGGGTACAACTGTAGTAGAACCATCCGGTAATATTACTCGGCATAAACCACTACATTTGGTGTGAATCTCTTTCTTTTCGTTCGAATGCCCTTCGTAGGACGACGCAGACTACAATTTACATAATTGGGTCATTAACCAATATTTCATCAATCTTTCTTAAAGTTATACTATTCCAAATTTCAACGTTGCTACAGTTTAACTCTTTACTTTATCTGAATTCTCTCACGTTAGAACTTTCATAAATTATTGACATTTTAAAAATAAATAATAAGAAATAAACATAAATTACTCCCAAGACTGTGGTAGCAATCCTGAATTTTTAAAGTTAAGGAATTGTAGATAATTATATAAAAATTGATTATATGTCGTGTCAATTAATACGAGGATGAATTATGGTTGTGTAAGTACTTACATGCTTGTAAAATGATTGCCTCAATGCCAGATCCCATGACGCTAATGACGATCTACTGCTGGATATGGATACACTGTCCTCATTGTTATTACCCTCTGCTTCCCTTTTAATAGTTGTAAAACTCTTGTATATAGTGTCACTCCGACTAGGGGTCTGGATGTACTCTGATTCTCCTCGATCCTTAGACTTTGATCTAAAAAAAAGTTCAATTAAAAACAAGAAAAAAGGAGAATTTTCTTTAAAAAAGAGGACTTCTTTTTAAAAATGGGGGGTGGGATAAAGGAATAGGAGACAGACAGTAAAACCTGATATAAGCAAATAATTAGAAATTCAAAAATCAGTATTCACCTATTTTTTCTGTGCCAGGGAAGAATCGATTTTCTACATCGATCCTCGGCATCCGAATGACTTTTTTTTAGTTTCACACTCGGAGAACTCGTTAAACTTAAATCCCCATCTTCGGTGCCAATTACACTGCTCCCATTTTCCAAACATCTTCGGTACAAATCTGATCTTAGAAACCTAGGGTAACTGTCAAATTTCATCAGATTGAAAACTTGCTTTTGTGCCTGAAATATAAAGAATCCTTTATTTTTATAGAATCAAAGAATTCTTTAAAACAATGAAGTTTTATCGAAAAATCTATTTATATGAAAATTTACAAAAGAGATTTTGAATAGACGTTTGAATAGACCTTTTATTTGTTAAAAATAAAAAAAATATATGTTTGTTGGAAGAATCCCTAAAGATGATAATCTTAAAAATGTTCATAGTTTTGATGTGGAAAAAATTCACAAACCTGCATGAAGAGATCAGCAGGAGCTGAATTAAGAAGCTCTTGAGTGATTTGTCCAGCTGCATGACTATCAACATTAACAGGTTCTGCAGCGGTTGCTGATAAATGACGCTGGTATATCTGACGAGCTAATCTCTGTCTACTTGCGAGGTCTTCAGTGTCTGTGTATCTTTCACAGGCTGCCCAGAAGTAGATATTTTCATGACTAAATTCCTTCTTGAGAAACTCCTGCAAAGCGAGAAAACAAGAGCTTCTGTTATTAACTTGTCCTAACAAGTTTTATATGGTAAAAAAATTGAGAAATATTATATACCTAAATATTAAATCTTAAAACTGTCAGATTGATTTTAAAATCTTGAGGTTTTTTTTAAAACGTATCTAAATTTGAATTTCTTGACGTGTTTAGGAAAAAGTTATGAAACATTATTTGGTAAAAACTGTAATAAAAGTAGTGCAAGGATCGTTAAATGTAATTGACAAGTAATACTTACAGCGAAAGTTTGCAATCCCTTCGGGTCGCTTAATAATTTCTCGAAACTAGAAGCCCAAGAATGAACATTACAATTGGCAGTCTTGTCACACGATTCTGTACTTCCATGCTGCAACATATAAATTTCCAAACTTGATTATTATCTCCCTGAATTCAAGATTTTGTTACCCTACAATAATAATCACAGAAATAAATTACATAGTTATAAGACATCATACTCACGCTTTTTAATTCTAATTATTTACAAATGAAATTTTTAAAAATGATTTAAGGTTCCAAGTTCTAATGGCAAAATTCAATTTTTTCGTTTTACTCAAAAAATGATAATATTTGAAAAATGAGTCTAATTAAAATATTTCTCAAGTAAATTGAAGAAATTGAATTATAACATTGGAACTCGAACCCATTTCCATTTTTCAGTTGAATAATAAATTCTAGAGGCTCGATAATTAAAATCAGAGCATTTTCCGGATGAGATATTATTTTTATAAGCCACATATCAAGGAATATAGTAAAGTCCTTGTACCAAATTATTGTGTCTTGAGTTAATTGCTTCAGCATTTCTGAAACAAATTGCTTTGCCAACATTTTAACATCAGTGACCAGTCTTTGCACGTGATGAGCGTTAATGAATCCGAGGATGTAATAATACACGTCTTCACCAAATACATTCAGAGAGGAAGTACAGGGTGCAGCCTCGAATATCATTTGCAGAGGCAGAATCGAATAAGAATCATAAAAAATCTATCTGTCTTCTCAGAATAAACACGTATGAACGAAGCCGATGCGATTCGGAGAAGTATCCACTTCAATTAAATGTAAATTGACTGGGCCAATCCAAAAGAAAATGCCGAATAAGAGAAATTAATGTGACGTGAGTTCAAGTTAAAATAAACTGTAAAAGGGAAATTTCCTTGAAAATAGAGGAGAAAGGAGGAATTTGGATTCAGGCATGTTGAATAATTCTAATCAACGAAATTAAATAAACCGAATAAATGCCGGGAGCTTCAAAATCATTTGAAAATCGAGTTTCCAGGAATCCAGAATCTAATCGATTTCAAATAAATCTGAAATCTTTCTCCATAAAGAAAACTACGTTTCTTCATTCATCATTTCGTCACGTTCTCAATCCTTCTATCCTAAAGTCCAAATAACCGTGCATCGCTCCATAGTTTTTTACCTTACCAATGAGCGTTCCATGTTTTGTAGCATGCGGTATCTCCTTGCAGTCCCGTAATCCCATTTAATTTACTTGACCGAGCTCCCTCCGAACATTAAGTATTATATCAACACTCCGACCTCAGTCACTCGTTCATTACTTCATTCACGGATCTCACGAGCAATATTCATCAAAAGAAAATATTGAGGAAAATCATGAGAAAATCCTCGTCTTTAAGGTTGCTGTAGTCGTAGAATAGAATTAGATAAGAGCACCTCAAATTCTCGTTTATCTTGCTTCATTAATAACGGGCTCCGCCCAATATTGTCCTCGATTCTAGGTGATACCACAGCTGACAAGCACTGACAAGCACGTCTCAAAAAGGGATGCACTCTGTTGACAGCCATGCACTCATTCACTGATGTCGAACCTGTTTCGAACAGTTTCAAACAGTTTTAAACACTCAAGATACAACATACGCCCAACGTGTTCGCTGATCGCGGTATTACTACCAGAGTTTTCAGCCTCTACCAAGTTCTCTGCCGCGCCTTCGATGCTCCAAAGAGCTGGAGTTGGAGCTCTACTTCTCTTCCAGAGGAAAGGGGAATTCTACGTACCTACTGTGTCACGAAGCAGTGGCGTAGTTACTTTGTTATACTCTATAAGTCTATACTCCACAATTTTCCGTTTACAGCACGATTCTTATTTTAAACAAAACGTATTGAATAAATAAGAGAGAGTCGGTTCTGAATCACTGATCCGTTAAACAAAAATCGACTTAAGAAAGTTTAGAACTTATCAGGAGAATTCCCAGTAAATGTAAAGAGATTCAAAAGAATTTTCAACCAAAAAAGTACATTTTTAATCGCATAGTTTTGTTTTTCATGAAACAATAAATTCAACAAAATAGTTGAATTTTCAATAAAAAAAAAATAGATTAATTTTCAACGGATTTATTTAATTTTCAAACCAAAAAGAAAGATTTTCAACTAAGTATTGAAATTTTATATGAAAAAATGCATTTTTTGAACAAAATGAAATAAGAAAATTATTGAAACCGTTTAAATCATACAGAAGCACGTGGGTTAGTGCATTCCTCGTATGCAAGCGATGTAATTACGCCTATGACTCCTTTTCTCAAGAAAAAAGATAACAGCATGAACTGTAAACCGTAAACTATCTATGGTTCTATCATTTTTATCCTATTTAGCAAAGGTAGACGAACGCTTTTATTTTATAAAATTCTCTAACCTTTGTAATATTCCGAAAAAAATTGATTATAAACCCTGAAATTCAATTAAATCTCTTCAAGTTTCTAAAAGTCTATAAAAATCCAATGAAATTCCTGAAGATTTTTAAATATCCATAGGATTCACTTAAAATTCCGCGAAAACTCATTTAGTCTCTTTAAATGCTTTAGAATTCCTTAAAATTTCTTAAAATTCCAGGAAATCTCGTGAAATCCTTTGAAATCCCTGATTGAAAATTTTAAGATTTTTAAAATGAAGATGAGAAATTTCACGCCTTCATCTCTACAATGACCCATATAATTTTTTTCTTATGAGAGAAAAGATAGTAAGCCTACCTTTTTTATATAATCACAAAGTGCCTCTATCTGTTCTACGCCACTGATTAATGAGTGTATGGGACACTTATACCAGCATTAAGCATGTATAGGAAACACATTGTGTTAAAGAGCATCATGTATTCATTCTTTCATCTCTCTCTTTCTTTTTATATTTTACCATCATCTTTCTCTTTCACTCTGGCTCCCTTCCTTTCTCGTGCAAACCATGCACTAGGCAGGAAATGATGACGCGACCTCAATAGTGAGTAAATGAGGAGAAACGGAAACCGAGCATCGTGTATTTTACCTGAGACTATCATCAGATTCTGTGAGTATTTCTGTGATAATTCTACGTCTTTGGCTTCTCAACTTGAAACAAAAAACATCTCATTATCAATGTGTTGCATTAACTATGCAATTACACGTCACGATTAAAAACTGGCATCTGAATCAGTGCGCTACGCACATAAAATCATTAATAATCTGAGTCCTCGGAAAACAGTGACGATGTAGATTCGAAAGAAGCGTAAATTTAGTTTCACTTTAAGTCTTTCACTTGTTTAATTTAAATACCTTGAATGGAAGACTGATTCAATCTACTATTTCGTTCATGTCCTGCATATAAAAGAGAAAAAAAGAATAAATGTTAACAATAAAAAATCCGGTACAATATCTAAACATTCTTAAATAAATTACAAATCAAAAAATATCTAATTATATTTGTTTAATAAAATAAGGTGATCGAATTGCAATTAAATTTAAAAGGAAAAAGATACTTCATATTTGGTCAGAACCTTAAGAAGGTTTAATGGTTGCATACAAAGTTCATTACTTTGTGTCTTATGAATCTTTCATATAGAATACAATGGAGTTCTATTGGGACCAGGATCTTGATCCTGTTTTACCCTAAGTAGCTAAACAGTGGCGTACCTTGTTTCTGAACACATTTATAAATCTCATAATATAAGCTTCCATTTTCAACTACAATTTAAAATTTTTATAAAACGTTGAGCCTTCGAATATAAATATAATAATTTTGTAATATTCAGGAAACCTAAAAAATATCACTGGATGAGATTTACTCAGTAGAGCTTAAGAGTTAAAAATGTAGACGTGAAAATTTTCAAGTGAAATTTTCCTTTTCATTTTAAAAATCATAAACGACACGAAAAAAAATTAGACCGCATTTTTCCCTCTAAATATTGTAATAGTTACTTTAAAACTTTAGTTACCAAACAATTGTGAGTGGTGCATTCCCTGACCTTCCTTATTTCCTGTAGACTGCACCAAGGTCTTGAGTTATCATTTTTGCTTATTTGGGGATGAAGAAAAGTCGTTGAATAATCATCACCAGGCTTCAGATCCTCCATACTATGAACCAAGGACTTGGAAACCGCGTAGACTTTAGGACTAAGTTTATTGCACAAACTAATATCATCCGTCATTTCTTCGCACTGCATTACGTGGTTTTTCGAAATTTCCAAAGATTCTTCAAAATCGTGATACATTATAGATGTACTACCGCACATGGAAGCCAAAGATCCAACTGACGAACTTTCCAACCCCTGCGCGAGCATGGGAGCAGATGGTCCGGGGCAGGTGGTAGTCTCCCCACCTTTTAACGCCATATTTTGTGCCCTTGTACGTACTACAGGGTTTGTCACTGCAAGCGAGTATGAGTTGTCACTATCAGACTTTTTTCCAAAATCGACCGAGGCTGATCCAAATGAAAAATCCGAATCTCGAGATCTATTTGCTTTTGGTAGGTCATTCCATCTTGGATCTGACTTTGCTCGGACTGTTAATCTGGAACCGGTAGGATCGCCACTCATACCCGGAAGTGGTACTATCCCTGGCTGAAATTAAAAAAAAAAAAAAACAATTTAAAAAAATTGTAAAGTAGGTAAGTTGGTGCGAATTGAAATTTATTTGAACAAAATTTCATTTGTAAAATTCCCTGACCAATTTTCCATGATCAATTTTTCATTTTCCACGACCGTTAATATATTTATTTATTATTGATTTAATATATTCCATTAAATAGTTTAAATCCAATAAAAAACTCTCAATTAATTATTTATAAAATAAATGAAAATCAATAAATATTGATCAATAAAAATCCCTTCAAATCCTGCAAAATCTCTAGAAATTCTTTAAAATTCAAATAAATCTGTTGAAATTATTTTAATGCCTTATGAAACCCTTTGAAAGCCAACTCAATTTCTTCAAATCGCCCGCAAAACCACTTTATATACCTTTAAATATTTAATAAAACATTTTTCAGGTTAATTGTAAAATGAAGATCTATACGAGTTAAAACTTTTTTCAACAACTGCGAACACCTTTCCCCTACTGAAATATAAAAAAAATTTGTCAATAAATAAGAAAATATAAAGATGCCCCAGAAAAATGTATTATAAAGAAAAAGAAACATACCCGTTGCGAGAGAGGTGGAACGCAGTGTCTCTGAGGAAAATCAGCAACGATATTTCTATCAGAATGACTTCCGTAATCATCCTTAAATCCTATTCCAGAATCGCTATTACTGGAATGAGCAGTAGAAGTGCTAATATTACTTGGCTGTGGAGAAGCAGTTTCCTGGTGACGACGATTTTCATTATAAGGATTTGCGTCCGGATCAGCTGTATCGGAAATGTACAAAGTTTGAATAGCCCCAATCAAACTGTTACAACTGTCTGGAAATTCCTGGCACACGTTCAATTCCGAAGTTTTCGTACAAGTGAAACCAAAAACGTTGCAGGTACTAGAATGCACTTCATGATCCGTGAGTTTGTAATAAATTGTAAAGACATGGCAAGAATTCGAAACAATGTCGTCTGTGTCTTTCACAGATTTAGTTAAAATTCCAAAATACTGTTTATCTTGTTCTGAGAAAGAATTGCAAAAAATGATTCGGTATGAAGGATATTCAGCGACTACTCTGTTCTCCGAGTTTGTGAGTTTTATATTTGCTACGTGGATTGTTAAAAGGACAGTTGTGGGATTCCTTTTTTCTGCTTTCAGTCTTTTTATACACTTTTTCAGCACCTGGAACAGAATGGATTCGTAATTAATGTAACGAGATTACAATTTCAAATACATTGCTCTGAAGTACTGATTTTTCAATTAGAATTGTGCGTATAGAGCGAAAAAATATCCAATAATAATATTTGTTAAGTAAAATTAAGAAATGGCCATAGCAATGGTCGGTAATTTACATAAAATATTTTTTGACAGTGTAATTTTCAAATTTAAAATCGGAGCTCCAAATAAATGACAGCTTTTAATCTCCATAACCTGCGAAACTCACCTGCATCATCGAAGAGGGATGCAGCTGGTTCGGGATATCAATCGTCCCCAAATATCCAACGACAGTCCTGTGCACAACTTTCTCCGTGTCCCTTTTATGTAAAAGGGGTGGAGGAGGAAGTGGCAAGGGACTCGTCATATTCCACCGATGATACAAACTTGAATAACTACACTGTATTTTACTCTGAGGCACACTTCTTCCATTACTGTCAAACATTGCTCCAGTCTGCAAATCCCGAACAACATTGGCAATTCGACATTGAGGCTGGACAGTCCCAACATTATTCGTCCGTATTTTATGCGAGTATTTAGGTTTCGATCTCACTGTTGCTAATCCCTCTTCATCCGACGAATCGGAGTAATAATTCTCTGCAATCTGTAATCTCAAGATTCCCTTCGAATTTCCTATCAATCTAACAACATCGTCGTGTGGTGCTTTGCTCACGTTGTGTCCATTCACAGCGACTAGATAATCACCAGCTCGAAGTCCTGCAATTTCAGCTGGACTTCCCTGAACAATGCAACTCAGAATGCAAGGTTGCTGTCCAGAAATCGTAAATCCGAATCCTTTTAATCCTCGCGATAATTCAACAGCTCTTACGCCGTAATTCACTCGTTTTTTCTTCCTTCTGTTGTGCTGCATACTTACTGACATGGTTAGGTTTTAAAGACGCGATAAACACTCACAACAAAAGCACTGTTATGAAACACATTAAGGCACTGAGAAACTTTTTAACACTCCTTTAAACACTTTTCATTATACTTTATCCTCTCTCGGACGGACAAGAAAACAGAGAATCCTTTGCACAACATAAGGATGAACTCTGGAAGATTGCGGCCATATTGGAATGAAAAGGACCTCTAATTTTAGATTTTTAAAGAGAAATTCTTTTTTAAGTGGAAATTGCACACTTAGATGGATGATAGACTCGAGCGAGGCACTATTTAGACATTAAAGACGTGATCATTTGTTATAAGGGGCAAAGAGAAAACACTGAAGGGGAAAGGGGAAAGGGAAACCGGAGACCAGAGTCCAGACTCCAGAGTGGTCCAGAGAGCTGACATTCTGACAAGCTCGCGACAACAGCACCGCGTCACTTGTATTTTGCGAAATACCCGGGGAATGCAGCAGTTTTGTTTTCTTTATGTTACGGACAAAAAAGTAAATTTCCCCTTGTTTTGGGAGAATTTTTTGGTGTGAAGCCTGTTATTTATAATGTATATGTATATCAAAGATAATATCTTTGTTATCACTCGAATTTTAAATTCAATAGTAAACGTTAAAAGTTTACAAGGGATTTTCAATATTTTCATATGAATAAATTTGTAAAAAATTTTTTTAAAGTACATTCAACTCTCTCTTAGAGCAACTAGTAGCTCGGACAATTTCAATTATGGCAACAAAATTCATTTCTCTTATGGCAACAACTTCCTAACCTTCCTAACCTACACTGACATAATATGTACATGCGCATTGCGTATTGCGTCACTTTAGAATTTTAAACTGCGCGCCAATAGTAACCAATCAGATGTCATAAGTA
>JAUEJJ010000044.1:4467673-4481264 GCA_032164275.1 Synergus coniferae | reverse complement strand
GTTTGAGTGTACTTTTCTTTCCCTGACACAAAGTGGGCAGCCTGCGCGCGCATCGTTTTGACGGTGAAGAAATTGGTCAAAATTTTACGCGTGCAATTCAAAATCAAATTAATTTAATTCTATTTTGAATTACGCGCCAGATTACAGCCAATTGTACTGTTTCATATTGGTTATTTCTGCTGGAATTACTTGAACGCTGGCCAATTGAATAGATGCGAAATCTTGGACATTTTGATTGATTAAGACAGATTAAGAAAATATGTCTGAACAAATAATGACAGCAATTGCATCATACAAAAATTTGGGAAAATTCCGTGAACATTTTTCTTTAGAATATACATACACAAGTAGCAAAAGATATTTTGTTAAATTAATTCAGATTTATCACATGCATGATTTTGTGACTCTGTTATTATTACTTTATTATTACATTATTACATTATTCTATATTATATTGCATCAAAGTTTCCCAAATTTGTATTATAAAATTAAAAATATGCATTCAGTTCAAGAGTATAATTTATGGAAAGGCGAATACCCTCATTGGGAAAATTTGAATTCATCAGGTAAATGAAACTAAATTATTTTATTTACGTCTACAGTATATTTATAGTTACAAATTGGTTACAAAAATGTAACGTGTATGCAACTTCATACGTACAACTGTATGTATGATGGTTTCAACTCCCTTAAAAATATTAATTACATTAAAGCATATAATTATCTTATTTACCTTTTTTTTCAGTAAAAAGAGGAAACATTTTGTTTAGAAGATGAGACAGAAAAAACATCACGATGTGTTGAATTAAATATAAATTTTTCAAGATATTCACCCTATCCAAATTTTGAGATTTGGCATTTGGTTTTCGAAAATGTTTTCGACGAAATTTTTATACGCCAAGAAAACTGAATCAACTGAAGTGGAATCCTGGAAAAGGCGAAACTTTTTTCACACTGCTTTAAACAAATTTAGCAGAATTTTTTATAATCAATTCTCTATTCTGCCTGCTATTTCTTTAGTTCAAAATTTATTAGAATTAAATAATTCTTTATCAGTCACACTTGTTTCTAACAGAGGGATCATTTCTCCTGATTTTTTTCAATCGATAACAAGTAATAGAGAATATAGATTAAAACTGAACAGTACAAATCTGCTTCAGCAGACATTTTTTAAACGCTCCATCCATAGTTTAATGGATAAAGACAACAATTTTTTCAAGCATCAATCAAACGAAAAAAATGAGCCAATTTTTCATAAACAGAAGGAAATGTTTTCTAAGGAAGGAATTTCAGTGGATAATCTGCGAAATTCTCAGTTAAATGATTTTGAAATTTCGAAGGATAAAATATCAAAGAAAATTCAGAATTTGAAAATGCGTAGAAAAATGAATTTTAATTCTGAACATAAAAAATTTCAAAAAGTGAGAAGATCAAAAAGATCAAAATTTGTTTGTAAAGTCAAATTTAAAACAATTATTCGTTCAAGATCAATTTCTGAAACTTCTATCGATTCAGAGGATAGTTTTATTGTCTTTACAAAAGAATCGAAATTTGAAAATGGGGAAGAAGTAGGAAGCGAAATCGAAGATGAAACTTCGATGCGAAAGGTATTTTTAATTTAATGATTATCTCAAATTGGAAAACGTTAAAAGTTTAATGTGCCAGTCTTTTATAATATTATTGAGATTTAATATTATTTTGCAGGGCGTTAAACATGTACCTGAAAAATCTATAAAGGAAAAAACGAAAGACTGCAAGATAAATAAAAGATTAGATCATCCCAAACTCTCTTCTGAAAGTGCAACAAATTCTGTAGCTAATTTTATTGTTTTTCGAAAAGATTCAAAATCGGATAAAGAGACAGAAAGTTCTATTGAATCGGACTGGGAAACTGAAACAGATTCTGAAAATGAATTTGACGACAATGTGTCACAACGAAAGGTATTCAGTAAAATTTCATAGATTTGAAATTTTTTAAATAATATGAATATTTTATTTAAAAATGTGCAATATTCTTCAATTCTAGGTTCATTTTAATTTGATTCCGACAATTCACAACATTGATTACGAGCCCTGTGTTCCTTTTTCAAGATGGATGGAAGAGATGAGAAGATTTAGAGAACGTATAAGGGAAACTGAATTAATTCTTCAACCAGTTTTAACTTTTCATCATAGGGCTGAGATCTCAAAAAAAATATTTTCAAACGAGGAGCAATTTTAATACCAAATTTCTATTTTTGTAATCTGTTCCCAGCTTCGTAGTAATCTTGAAATCTGCATATGTATACTGAAAATTTGAGCGAAAAGTTTTTCGATAAACTGTTAGCAAAATTAAAATTTTTTTCATTCGGTGAAATAATGCTGTGTAACACTATTATTAAAATAAAATTATGAGTACAGAACGAAAATATATCTAATTACAACACATTTGTTAATTAAAATGAAGAAATCGAATTCTGAGGTTTGAATTTAAATACAACTCCCTTAATTAGTATTTTGAAGATCGCGAAATTGAAAGCAAAAATTATATCTGCTAATGAGAATGTATAAACTACTATTAGATAAGTTGTGAGACACGATCATGACTTGCGCATTTCATATCATAATCACAAACTATATAATTATGTAAGTAGTGGAATATTTTCATAATACAGGTACTTATTGTGGTGATTGTCAGTAAGTTGAGACTGTTAAGAATATTAAACTGATTTTAAACAAAATAAAACTTCATTTCCGATAAAATATTCTTCTAATATAAAATCTAGTCTAGAGCTATAATCAAAAACGAAAATTGAGATTCTGACTATTAAGACGAATGCGATGTCTGATTATACTTTGACATCTTTCCAGGTAAATTTATATAATTTAAAAATTATAAAATGCCAAGTTTTATGTACATACAACATAAAAAAATTTAGTATTTTGCCGCCCTGAAGCTATTCAATTTTCCAATACTTTTTAATTAATGTAAGTCTTCAACTTTTTAGCAGGAAGCTGATGGCACTGTGATTTCTGTTACTCTAAATAATGGATTGATGTGTCCAGCTATTGGCCTTGGAACTTGGCAAGCGACCGTGAGTATAGAAGTTTAATTAATATCTGAATTATTTTTAATATCAGTGATTTCAGTTTGAGGGGGGGTCCTTGTTAGATGTAATTTTAAAAAAAAATTAAGTAGATATTTTAATAATTAATTGCTATAAATAATTTTGAAGGATAATCCAGGAGTTGTGGAACAAGCAGTTCGAGATGCCATAGATGCTGGATATCGTCATTTCGATTGTGCCTTTATGTACGAAAATGAAAAAGAAATTGGAAAAGCGATTCGTGAGAAAATAGCTGAAGGTGTCGTTAAACGAGAAAATCTTTTCATAACTACAAAGGTAAATTTAACTATTTACTATACGAGACCGAACACGCACTTCCACGCGCGCGTTTACTAACTTAATTTTTGCAGCTCTGGAACACTTTTCATAGAGAAGACCAGGTTGTGCCTGCTTGCAAAAGGTCTTTAGACAATTTTGGATTTGAATATCTGGATCTATATTTAATTCATTGGCCAATGGCTTATAAGGTGAAATATGGAAATTGTTACTTCTAAACGCTTTCAATATAATGAGGAGCGTTGGATTCAAATTCTACCCTCAAAATTCGATTTCTTCATTTTACAGAACGATTATTATAATTAAGAAGTTTTCCGCTTTGTAGAGGTACTCATTTTTCAAACAGAAGTTTGTGCATGCTAGAGCGACAAACTCTCTACTTCTAATAATACTTTTTTTGTAAAATGAAAAGATTCAACTCAGGCTAGAATATACAGCCCACACCCTTAAATTTCTAAATTAAATTCATATATATTAAATTGAATGCGTATATTAATTAACAAATTTTTTTTCAGTACGATGGAAAACATTTCTACAATATTGTAAATGAGAAAGGAGAATCTTTGGTAGATAATATAGATTATTTGGAAACTTGGCGAGGAATGGAAGAATGTGTACGACTTGGTCTGACAAAAAGTATTGGCTTGAGTAATTTTAATTCTGTTCAAATTGATCGGGTTCTATCGATTGCAAAAATTAAACCAGTAATGAATCAAATTGAGTGCCATCCTAATTTGAATCAGAAAAAATTAAGGGACTTTTGTAAAGAGAGAGGAATTATAATTACCGCTCATAGTCCTCTCGGATCTCCTAGAAGACCTTGGTTGAAGCCAGGAGGTCCTCAAGTTACGATAGATCATCCTGTCATTGTTGAAATTGCTAAAAAATATAAAAAAAGTCCTGCTCAAGTCGTTTTAAGATACTTGGTAATTATATTAAGCCTGTATAAAAATAGTGACATTATTATAAATGTTCTTGAAATTAATCCTTAAAACTTTGACTGTTTCCTGATTACGTTTTTCAGATTGATCTTGGCATGATTGTAATTCCAAAGTCGAGTTCCAAGAATCGAATTGCGGAAAACATCCAGATTTTCGATTTTCAACTGGATCATAATGACATGAATAAAATGGATAAGTTGGATTCTGGGACTCGTATTTCTTCAGACCAGTAAGTTGTAACAAATAGAATTCAGAAAATGAACTCTATAAATTGCAAATTAATTTTAATATAGACAGTCCAATTTTATTTGTATTGAAAATAATAAAGATGTTTATTTACAGCCGAAGAGATCATCCGGATTATCCTTTCAATATCGAGTTTTAAGAAGTTTTTATTATATATTGATGATGAAATATTGTTATTTATATTTTCTGCAGATTGTAATTTAAATTTTACAATAAAAATATAATTGCATTACTTTATAGATGTTTAATTTACCGGTAAATATTTGTATATTATAAAATAATATACAAATATATGATTTAAATATATTCGAAGATTCAATTCTCTTCATTTACGTGCTTCTATCAAATTTATAACACAAGCGACACAACTGTTGCATCAATTTCAAGAATCAAATTAATAATTGCACATCTCAAACAGAGTATTTTACAATTTTTTAATGACTGATGATCACTGATGATTGATGATCTCTGAGCCAGCAGAGATAAGGTTAGAAACACATTTTTCGATTTTTCTGCTCGCATGGCTCACACTAAACTTTAAAGTGACACTGAGGACCGTTATGCTTATTAAACAAAATATTCGGTATAAAGAACACAACTATTAATATATTAATTGAAGTTAAATTAATTAATTGAATAATTACATATACGTACATATTTACGTATGTTGTTGCGGTTGTTGCGTATGTTTTTTGACGTTCGCGGCAGTCAGTGATCCAGTGTTCCCAACGTTCCCAACCTCTATCAACTCGGGCCCTGTACTTTACTGCGCATGCGTCACATTTTAAACTGCGCGCGAATAGCAACCAATCAGATGCTGAGCGCACCAAAGCGCTACACATATGCCACATATGCAGTATAGAATGTCGGTCATACAGATTCCCATCGATATAGTAGTACCCTATCTACCTACTGCTTACCTTATGTCATACAAGTTGGTCATATGGTCATTGGTCATACCATACACATACTTGGTCATAACTCATAACAGAGATGGAGATGTCATACTTTTCTTTGAGAACTTGTAGGAGCTGTAGGAGTTTGTACGAACAAAGTACGAATACATCTTTTCGCATAGAATTGATTTGACATTGTCGTGTAAATTTAGAATTGATTTTTTATTTTTTGAAAGCCGGCTTTTTGATTCCTTTAAGTACTATTTTGAATGGAGAAGAATATTATTTAAAATAAAGACTTGACAACGTTGGAGTTGGTTGGAGTTATGTGTAAACACGATAAACACCGAAGGACGTGAGTTGGAAAATATTGGAAAATATTCTTTGTCGACTCCTGGATATTTCCTTGCTAGATTTTGTAGCTGAGAATTTTATTTTACAATTGACGTGGATATTTTCGCTACCTTGGTTTAAAGATATTTGAAATATGGCCAGTTCGACGAGCAACACTTATGATTTCAAAGTCGTTTTGCTCGGGGAAGGATGTGTCGGCAAAACTTCAGTTTCTTTACGATATGTCGAAGACAAATTCAATGATAAACACATTACAACAGTTCCCACAATTCAGGTGAGTCGATTTGCTATAATATTTAATGCACGTTGTAACAATTAATTTTCAGTATTTCAGATGACATTTTCAAAAAAAAAAAAAAAACTGCGATTGTATTATTGTAAGATTATTGTAAGATTTCGGAGAAAAACTTTGCAGAAGGATTAATTTGTTATCGCTGTAATTCAGTCTCTTTTTTTTACTTAAATAAATATTATAGTTAGATATTTTGTTCCTTTATAGCACTACTCGCTTTTGTAACAATATGAAGCGAAAAAATATTTTACTTATCTATATGTATTTATCTATTGTTATTAATAATTTTATTTGTTGTAGGCATCATATCTCAAGAAAAAGTTAAATATTAATGGAAAGAGGGTAAGCCTAGCAATCTGGGACACAGCGGGACAAGAAAAGTTTCATTCATTAGGACCTATTTATTATCGAATGTCAAATGGAGCAATTTTAATCTATGACATAACGGATAAGGCATCATTTCAAAAGGTGAGTTTACAAAACCTCACTTTGGGAATCTATATAAGTCAGTCTTAAGGTCTTAAGTATAATTTCACTTTTTTACTTTTATTTTAGGTTAAAGACTGGGTTAAGGAACTAAAAAAGATGCTGGGTAGTGATATTTGTCTAGTAATTGCTGGAAATAAAGTTGACCTTGAGAAGGAGAGGAATGTCTCCATAGAAGAAGCAGAGGAGTAAGTTAACTTAACGTTCACAATAATAAATATTTTTCGCCAAAATTAGACTCAAGAAATTAAATATACATATTTTCGCGACATACTGGTAATCTCTTTTTAAATAGGAGTGTGTCTACAGAACGAAAAATGTTTTATTTCAATACTTTTTGTGTAAAACGAAAAGTTCAAATTGTAACCTGAAAATTCTAAATTTTCGTTTTGCTCAAGAAAGAAAGAAAATATTAAAGCGAAACATTTTTTAGTTGTATATTTATATTTCGAATCCAATATATACTTAATAAATGTAAACATGAAAATAAAGAAAAATGTACTGTTTGCAGGTACGCAAAACAAGTTGGTGCTACTCACTTCAGCACATCAGCCAAATTAAATCAGAACATAGAGGAGATGTTCTTTGACTTAACAAAACGTATGATGGCTCACGCAGATGAGGTAGAACAATTGTCAACTCTTACAAGAACCAACAGCACTCGACGTAACGTTGTTGTTGTAGAAGATGATTCAGAAAGAACCCAACCAGCCAAAAGTTCGTGCTGTGGTGGTTCGTCGCAGAACTCGTAATCCGAAGTATTAAACCTGAAAAAATAAAAAAATTAATTTACATAAAAAGCAGGAAGTTTCTAGAATCTTTTAAAGATGGATTTTTTCTTTAGAGATTTTTGAAGGGAATTTGAGGTATAAATGTACATAATAATTACGTCTTTGTGTAATTTAAACTTTTGACGTATTTCTTTTCATGTAATACCAAAAGATTTATGGTTTTAGTACACGATTATCTAAAAATACTTTCAATTTTATATATATATATATATATAAACTCAGAGTCAAAATATAATGATGTGATCAAATATATCTAGTATTGCTATTGAGGAGTATAAATTGTTATGTTATATCTACATGTTTAAATGTATTTTCTATTGTTCCACGCCCAGAAGAAGCCTATGATTTATCGGACTGAGGGCAAAGTATAATAACTTGTATAGAAAAATATTGACTCTAAAGGAATTGCATAAGCGAAAAAGCTTCGATATTTTCAACTTTTTGGATAACTTAACTTTGCTACTGTTTTTATAAAATTTTAATTTAAAATGCTACTTTTTTGTATCGTGCAAAGACAGTTGCGAAATAGTGAGTAATATAATTGAAAGTTTTATTTTCTTAACGAATTCAACCTTTCAAGAAATAACTTTAGAATTAGTTATTTTAAACTATGCAATAAATATAATGCCATATTGTAGTTGTAAGTACAAATTTTGTTGTTGGCCTATTATCATCAAATAAATTTGTAAAAAAAAATTCGTGGTCTTATTATTATAAATGGTTTTATTATAAATATAAGATCATAGCACTCTAAATGTTAGCAAAATCCTCCGAGTCGTTTTGATCAACCCCTCAGAGTGTTATGACCTTTTATTTAAAGTCGGTTCAGTCAGGCACACCGTGCATTAAAAGAAATATGAAATAAGAAATATTATGAAATACTATAATCGTTTAATATCTCAGGTGATGATACAATGTGCAACTCTATCACAGGTACTTACATGAATGCTACTCTACCAGGAAATATCACTTCTTTTTTTAAAAAGTGTTACACGGAGTTGATTGATTTACTAAACCTGCGAGAATAAAATGTAGCTTAATTTTCGAGTACCTTGTGATGCGTGTCAAAATATTGAAATAAATGCTTTACGAGTAAATACATTGAATTTTCTGATGGAAATAGTGACCATTGTACCTTAAAAAGTACCAAAAAGTTAAAATACCAAGTGTAGATTAGTCTCTTGAATTCTTGTTACTTTAATCCTAACTCGCAGATTAGACACAAATGACACATTACAGTTAAGAACTGCAAAAGCGAAAAGTGCCAATGCTACAATATTTTCGGGAGTGCAAACATTAATTGCTCGGAATGATTAGTCGTACACATTGAATTCGGTTGTTATTCAGTGCCTCGTTTACGTCATATATACAAAACATATGATACCAAGACATTGAAGAAAATTGAAAATTAAATAACGCTATGAGAAAAACTATGATAAATCTAGACATTAAAAATTTCTGAGAGACTCGAATAAAGTCATTCATGATCAGTCATCGCATTCACCGTATCGAGAAAAAATATTTTCGTATGATTCACAATCATTCTCTATATAAGTTCATAACATTATTTATATAATATGGTCTTTTATATATTTAAATATCAGTACTAGGTACCTTAAATATAATTTTATACACGCTATCTGATTTTCATGTATGTACATATCGATATTTATGTTACAGGATAAACCAACAGCCACGTAATTTCGAAAAGTCGACCATTCGACTAATCTAAAACGTTCTATACATTGATTAGCTTTGGTAAATGAACCTGGAATGTTAATGCGTTAATTGTAAAATACCTATACAATTGCCTGTACACAGATAAGTCATTGATATTTCTGAGAAAACAGAGGAAAATAGTCGAAAGACTGATTTTTAATTTTGAGGAAAAAATTGATTCGCAAGATAAATTACTAAAACTCGAGTTTTGTGATCTTGAGGGCATCCTGTACAATACGACTAAATTGAAGTAATTATACTGCTTGTATAGTCCTAGCTTGTACATTAAAATTGCATGACATTCCATATATCTTTGGTATATAGTAACGAATTTTGTATAAATTTACACGTATTCTCAAATAACACGTATCGTTGTTTTGCTTTTTTTTTATATCAAATAATCAAATTCCCCATGTTGCGACAAACCTTGTGCACGTTACCACAAATGTTAACTGTAGAGTATATATTAAAATATCGAGATAAATGTTAGACACTGAGACTCAGATTCTGATGACACTTGAACTGAGATTTAAAATTCTAAGCATCTTTGTTACGCAACTTCCCTTTTCATCGATTGTTTTCGTCTCCTTAATTATAAGCACCGACGTGAAAAATAAGTTTTTAATGTACTTTGAATAATGAGCAAATAAGAGTGATAAATTTGACTCCCTGTTTTTAACTTCATCCAACAAGTGAACCATCTTCGTTATGAAAATCGAATAGATCGCTAGACTACTGTATAAATAGGCCGATTATAACTGGGAGATTTTTTTTAAATAATAAATATCTTATCTTGATAGGTGAACACAAAGTCGATAAATTGATTTATGGGACCTATTGCGGAAAGAGACATTCCTTTTGATGGAGGGGCTCGAACCAAATTTGGCCCAAACACCACTGCCAAGTTACTTGAGGTCATTTTATTCAGGTCACATCTGTCCATTACCTGTGAATGTAATTCGATAATTTTATTAAGATTCAAAAAGTATTCAAGGTAATTCTTAACAAAATTCCAGGCTTGCAAACTGCACTTACCTTTGATAAAAACTGTACGACATATTTCAGAAGTTGGTAATTGTCGAGAGGAAGTTTCTCGAGAATTAAGATTTTAACTCTTCGAGGTCTCTCATCTTTTGCTATAGCTAAAACAATAAGCATAAAATTAATTTTAAAAAATTATCAAGAAGAGTTTTAATAGACAAAATAGAATATTACTTTGAAATTGAGTGATTTCGTCGTAGAGGTCGTAAGTCATGAGAGGTTCGTCAAGCTCTCGCAAAAAAGTTTTAAGAAGAACTGCTGCTATATGTGGATCCCCTTGAAAATCGATGGGCAGGCCTTGATTGCATCGATTTTGAAGTTCCTTGATCACTGCTACGTTCGCAGATCTTCTGAATATTCCCTCAGTCTCCAGCACTAAACGAAAAAGTGAAAAATTGATTTAATTTCAATGAAAAAACTCAAAATTTAAACGAAAAAGGATCATACGAAGAATAATTTTGAATTAAAAGTTAAAGATCTATTTTGGAAGCGTTCATTATTGAATAACTTAACATTGAATTATTCAAACTCCAATACTTTTATTGATTACAAGAAATTTCAAACGGTTTGATTTGAAAATTATTTTAAAACATTTTAAAACATTCGTTCCCTCTGTTGTATGTACTTCTTTTTTATTCTTACCTTCTGGTGTTTTAAGAAAGTCGACACACTGCCTTACGATGGGTGGTATAGGATCACCTCCGTTGTTTTCTTTGATAAACTGAAGACTCGCTCCGAATTGAGTTGTACAAGCTGGCGGTGCTATTCCACTGGGAGCAGGACTTGGGGGCAAATTCTTTCTGTGCTTAATCATTAATTGTTCGTCGTGTCTGTAGTCAATAACATTTATCAAATTTAGACTTACAATTAATTAATTATTTTTTCCATCCCAAAAGTAAAAAATTACTTACTCTATGACTTGAGGTGGAATAATAAGTTGATCGAGATTGATGTACTGTGCCAATTCTTCCAAATAATTGACATACATCATCTTTCGACCGAACTTGGCGCTGTGAAATCATGATTACAAATATGAATACTTTCAACAATCGATTATATACCGTACAATCAACTCTAATCTAAATTGAAAAGCAATAATCACCTTATCGCAGGTTTGAAGATCTGCCAGACAATTCTGATAAAATTTGTCGGATGCACTAAGTAAAGTGCTTTTAAATTTTTCTTGTACTTCCTGTCGAATGCCTTGTAAGCTTGCCATAACCAGGAGAAGGGTGGTTTGTTCTTCGACGTAAGGCCATAGTGAAAATAAACTAGACTATAATCTTGCTCAACGAATGTGTCCAAAGTATGCGTAAGATACCTATAAATATTCCAGATTGTCTGATTTTGTAATTTCAAAATTATCAATATTTAATTATATTTGTTAGTAAAATGAAGAGATCAAATTTTTAAAATGGAACTTGGATCCAACAACCTTAAACTGAGTGAGATTAATTAAACACAATTTCATTTTGTTTAACGGACCTGAGAAGTTTTGCGTGATTAAAAGCTTCTTTGCTGACAGGGGGTAATTTACATGCAGATACGACGATTACTTTTCGTCCTGCACTATCGTCACCAACGACCTCGACAATTCCATGTCTCGCAATATCTAAGTAATCCTCCTCATCTGCAAGCTCTCCGTCGAGAGCGGCGAGATCAGCAGCTGTGAAAGTTCAAAAAAATATTTTTGGTGTAACAACAAAATTTATATTAAATTTCTCTAAAGCTTTGAATAACGCTCATTGCATCCGGTCAAGTCTTATCAATGAGGATGAAACAAACTCAGTTCATTAAATCGCAATAAAACTTTTTTTACACTGAATACGGGACATAAATTGTTCATATAATTATAAGTATTTTTTGTTGTAAATATAGATACTGAATTTGTAATTGGGATCGAAGCCAATATTCAGTGCCCTTCAATGACATTTAAATTTTGATATAAAGACACTAAAGGTCACATACCAGTCTCTATAACAGGTGCATCTACTAAAGCTTCCTCAAAGTTTTCTTCAATCGTTCCATCACTCACTGGACTCTCTAAGTAGTCAATGCCTGTAGCAACTCCACTTGCATTCAAATCCAAATTTTCTTCCAAAAGTTTTGCGGCTGTAATGTAAAACTCAATCATAAAATAAAAGTTTGACTTATTATATTTTTTGTGATTGAAAGAATTATTCTATGATTATTTTTTCAGTGTGATGATGATATATGAATTGCTTACCATTAACAGAAGTGGCTTGGAGTTCGGTGTCGTCAAATTCCAAATTTGGCTCGTAATCATGGTAATCCGAGAGACTAGGATATGGGTCTTCGGAATCATTACCTATCGCTAGCGCACAGAGGAAGCGTCAATACAAATATTCTTTAGAATTTGGAAGAAGGACTGTCGAAACTCCCGGGTGGAGTCGCGGTTGCTTTAGTTAACAAATGATAGAAAATTAAAAACTAATATTAAAGAAAATCGATCAAAAGTATTCTATTCTCTTACATAAAAACATAAAAGTAACCTTCCTAAAACAAAAAATAAATAGTTTACTAAAAAATGACATGAAAACTAAAAGACTAGAAATCATTACCAAGAGAGTCTATCATACTAAATAATAGAATAAGTTAAAAGAATCTGCCCTAACGCCCTTTATTTACATAACCTTTCTGGATATGGTTTTGCAAGTGAAACAACCTGCGCTAGACACGATCGCGAAGGAGTTAGCTTTACAAATCGATAACGAGTTAGAATTGTCGTAGACCAAAAAAGCGAAAGTGAAAAATCAAAACGCAGAAGCGTAAACAAATACTTGTGAAATGACCTTTGTCACACATTTGCAGACGTCGCCTTTTTCCCGAAAAGTCAAATCTTATCTCTGATTAACGAACAACGCGATTGTAAGTTTCTTTTTTTCAGTTGATACGTGGGCGAGCTTAAATTAATACACTCGAAAGTGGAATGACGTTTTGTTTGACACCCAGATGTAGCGTCAACATCACCTGCACCGATTAGCATACCGATTCTATAAAAGTCAAAGTTTCAGTAGAATCTAAAAGTTTTCCACGAAGCTTCGATAAGAGTGCTAGCTGGATAATGAAAATCCATGGTTCATCAGATTTCAGTTTTTTCACTTTTCGAAAATTTTGTCCTCTATAAAAGTCAAAGTTGCAGTAGAATCTAAAATTTTTCACCTGTCAAAACTCGTGCGGGACTAGGCGTCGGTTGATAGTCGGCTTCCATTGCAATTTTCGGATTGCAATATACAGCGAAATTATTTAATTTTTAACTTTTTCAACTTATAATTGATTAACTACTTTCCCGGACGTCATTATTTCACGCTTTCATCATCTATATAGTGAATTGCACTCGTGCTCGTATTCGTACTAAATTGGTGACGAGTGAGGTGAAGTTCGCTACAGTTTTATCATTACATATCTCGAATGCCTCGAT
>JAUEJJ010000044.1:4434920-4467573 GCA_032164275.1 Synergus coniferae | reverse complement strand
CTCGATGTATCGAAACTTGATAACTTCACGCCGCATACTGATTGGTCAACTTTTCAAAAATTTTGGCGGGTAGTTTTTTTAAAATTATTTATTGAGAGTGGAAGATCGATTGCCAAGTGTGTGAATTATAGATTTAATACCTATCACTTTTGTGGAATAGGTGCGCAATGATGGTTCTATTTCTTGATTTTTAGAAACAAAATATCTTAAAATTATTGAATTTTTCAATTAAAATATTGGACGAAAAATACTTCATCTTCTGCATAAGTAAAGATTATCAATTTTTAATAACTTAAAAATTAAAATGTATACCACTGAAAAATTAAAATTCATTCCCAAAACTTTAAGTGGATATTGTTTTAATTTTTAAACAGCCGCTAAGAAGATCGAGGGTGACTTGAAATTTAATTAAACTGATAAATATAAAAGTCTTTATTAACATTAGCACAGTGATAGGCGTAAGCAAAAATGTTAGGCTTATCTTAATCACGTTAGGAGCTTAAAAATTATTTCACGTACACTTGGCCATGCATACGACAAGAGTTATAGTTACATTGTAATTGGAAAATATTTACAAAAACATACACATGACGTAATTAAGATAATACATTATTTGTGGTATGTACAGAGACGTCCATGCATGGAAAATACAAAAAAGTAATAGAAACACTATTTTATCAAATAAGACACTCGACACATGCAGATAATAAATGAACAGCTTCTTAATTTATTTATTAGTCTAGAATGATGTCTTCTTGTCTTTACTTGCATTCTTTATAGGCCATTAATTATTTTGCACATTTTTCACACCTGACTACACTGAAAAGACTAGGTTTCCTCACAATACAATATTGCATATATTAAAATCAAGGAAAACAGACAAATCTACAATTCACTGTCGATTTTCACTTGTAATTCCACATCACAATTCCCAGGACTTTTTTCTTTTGAGGAATGCTTTTCTCAGAACCGCAATTACATTGACATTGGCAGTATTAAGCAATAAAATGCAGAATGTAAGTGTTTAGACAGCAAATAATCTGGAAGTATGAAAACAGTTTTAACTTAAAAGACGACAGAATAAATAAAGATAAATAAGAAAAATAAGAAAATTTTCTTAAAAGAAATTAGAGATTTTTGGTTCTTCGGTTATTAATCCTGAATCTCTTTCTATTCTCACACTTCCATTTAGAACATAAAATATTATAAAAAGTATTTCGACCTTCGACGTGGGCACTTAAAAAAGAGGCAGCTACTATGCACTTCAACTTCTATTTCACAATGATTAAATTTTACGATTATAAGCTCATTTTATTTTTTGTTATCGCCATTAAAACAATGCTCGCTAATATTTCTACGTTTGCCATAAATTGAATGCAAACCCATTACACTCATTCGCACTTTAAAGTTTAGTCATGGAAAAAGCAATCTACGATATTTTAAATGGCAATGTCAGTTACACTACAAGTAAAATTAATCTTGATTTTTTTCTTTTACTCTTTCCATGGCAAGCTAGAGTTTTCGAGCGAACAAAAAATCATTCAGTTGTAAATTTTGCATTTTTAATACTTGGTTTGTTCAAGAAACGATTGGCAGTTCCTTCGATGTATCAATGAATTTTGAATTTTCTCAGATAAAATCAAATCTATTCTCCGTGTACAAATGTTTTTCATCTTCTTTCGCTTGTGTGTAAAAATGACTGTACATTGTGACTTAATTTTTAGCCTATAACAGTCGATACCACTCCTACTTTAAAATAATTATTCCAGTCTCTTTGCGAACATAAAAAATAGATTTTTACATCTTAATCTGTTTATAATATACATATCACGCTTTCGTTTCTCATCATAAGCTCATTCATCAAAAATATGTTTTTGGTGTCCATTGCAGCTAAGCAACTACACAATAATTAATAATATCGACAGTACTCTACAACGTGAATTTTTTTCTCAAATTTACGATACGAATACTTGCTATTGTGAATATTTTCTTTATGGTAGCGTTTCTTCACAAAAATCAATCATTTTATATAAACTGTTTTTTAATACTTAGGTTTTTGCAAAAAATATGTATAACATGATTGTGATTGCTCCGGAAAAAGATTTTAAAAAGTGCTTTAAAGCTATTCATTTCTCGAGGAAGAAATGCAATTGCATGTCTCAATCTCGAAAATATAATTAAGGGAGTTAGTTTCAAGTTCTATTCTTAAAATTCGATTTCTTCGTTTTACGTAACAAATATTATAATTAGAAATTTTTTCGCTCAATATGCATAATAATTTTTGAAAAATCAGTACTGCTATAGAGCGAAAAAATTTCTAGTTATAATTTTTGTTTAGTGAAATGAAGAGATCGAATTTTGATGTTTGAACTTAGACCAAACACCCTTAAACGAAATTTACGACATAAGAAGAAGTTCTTGTAATATTTAAAATTGTAAAACTGCAATATTTTAAGCAATATCCATATAAAATGTGTGAGCTTCTCGCACCGTTAGTGACAGTCTTGTGAATTGAAAATTGTATGACCAGTGAATGCTTAGGGGACAAATTTATTTACACAATACTGCGGTTTTTAAACTAAACCGATCATTTCGCATCCCGGGTTTTGACTGGAGTTAATTGTAGGCCTTTAACCAGCATTTGAGCTTCAAGATCTCGATCTTCGTCTTGATACCTGAAAATAAAAAAGATATTTATTTTTGTTGAACCAATGTTTCTATCGGTTTTTGCATCAAAGCAATTTAAGAATTGTGTGAAAAGGGTGAAAAGCTGTACGACAATTATGAAGCTGGAGTGCAAATTAATTTTAGAAAAAATTATCTACAATTCATTCCGTTCCAAAATTTTAGTTCTTTTTACTTCAAGTTTAGTTTTATTTCCAGAAGCAAAATTCTTCAAATTTCGTTTGATTCTGAAACAAAATGAAAGCGAAAAATCATTCAGTTTTTCTATAAGATATGAGTGCAAGTCTCCAATTATATCTTAGTTTAATTTTTCAGCACCATGCAATAATAAAAAAAGATTCTTCTTAATTTTAAAAACAAATTCTACATTTTCGTGCATGTCTAATTTTATTTTATAAAATTGATAAGTTTTGAAATATTTCTTTACCAGTTTCGAAATCAGTATAGAAATATTGATTTATTTTATTTATATTTGAAGAAGCACAGGCTTACCAGTGACACCTCAAATGCACGACAGGTGCAAAAGAAAGCGAAGCTGTGCGCATCCCTATTAACCCTCTGCCCAATTTCTATTGATATGGAATTGTGCAAAGAAAAAATGTCTATATGTTTTAATTAATGGTGGATCGATGTCTGAAGGCCATGAGCTAAAGAAAAGAATGCGTCTATTCCCTAGCAATTGTGAAAATTACTACGTTTTTTACGTAAGGAATTTGGGTACCGGTTCTTATCTTAAAATTCGATCTTATCATATTACTTGAGAAAAATAATAACTAGATTTTTTTCCCTGTAGCGGTACTGAAAAAAATCGAATTGTAATATTTGTTAAGTAAAGCGAAGAAATCGAATCTTGAGTTTAGAACTTGGGTCCAACATCTTTAGAAGTAGTTTGAATCGTTTAAATAAAAAAAAAGAGGGCACTAAAATATACCTTGAATTTAAAAATTTATTTTTCTTTTCAGTTCTTTCCTTATCTTCAGTTTACTATTTAAATTCAAAATAGCTTTTAGGAAAATGCAAAAATTGATATATCATTTTGAACAATTTTACAAAAGTGTAATATAAGTTTTATAGTAAAAGAGAAATATCACTTTCAATTAAACGTTGTGTTCCAAGTGATTGAGACCAACCCAAATAAAAATAGACAATTTTCTAGTGAAATAGAAATAGTTAAAAGTGTTAGTTTCTGAAAATAAATTACATAATATTCAGAATCTAAAAATAATTAGTTTGCTATTTAATAATATTTACATCGCATTAATTTTATGCTTTTAGCAAATAAAAACTTTAAATTTCAGCTTGCGTAAGAAAAAAATCATAAAAAAATAACAAATTATGATTATCCTATTAATAATTGTATTTAGACTCCATTCTTTCTAAACTATAGTTTTTGATATGCAACTTTACATTAGAAAAATATAATGACAAACGTTAAGTTCGAAATGATAATTCCGAACTAAAAATTTAGACACGCATCGTATCAACAAAAATTCCGTAGATTCGTTTAACTAAAAAATATATCTTTTCAATAAAAAAACAAAAAAAAAATCCCAATAAAATGAAACACTTAGTCGTTTCTGATAAATGACCTTGTCATTATAATTAGAAACATATACTGACACTTATAACGTGTTGAAAAGTTCAATATCCTCAACAACGAGTTGATAAACCCAAAGGCTCTAATTCAGTTCACTAACTAAATAGCCTGAGCAATTTAATAAAAATGCATATATAAATAATTCTACCCAAATTTCAGTAAAAGTATACTACAAGATTTGTATAAAAAAAAAAAAAAAAAACATAACTATTATACTAAAAATACAGTAATCGAACTAAAACGTCCGTAGTACGCATGCACAAATTTTATCTAAAGTTTCGAATTTGCTAGAAGATTATTAGTGAGCAAATTAATTTATAATATTATTTATCTAAATTAAAATAGATATGTTCATGCATATGCAGCGAGAATGAAGGGAGAATCACTTTAGAAAGCCAAATGTTAATGCTCTAGCAAAAATACCAGCGATTCGTTAAGAGAGGCAAAGAAAAACTCGGTTAGATGAACAGATATTACATATGCAAATAGGATTGTCAGAATGATGTACGTGTAGGAAATATAGGGACTAAGATTATTGGAAGGAGAGTTGGAAGATCTGGTGGGTATATTGAGTGTTGGGCACGAGGGTCTACGCCACCTTTGTCGCTCCTCTTCCAGGAGAGCAATCAGCGAATCTCGCTTTGAGACTATTTCTAACATCTCCGTTAAAATTTCGCCTTCTTTCTTCACATCAGCACTCGTTTTCTTTTTATCTGCAACAAAAATATTTATAATTAGAATTTTCTTTCTGTAGTAGAACTCATTTTTAAATATAGTATGTACACAGAGCGAAAGAATTTCTACTTCTAGTAATTTTTACATAAAATAAAACCAGAATAAAACTAAATTTTGAGATTAAATTTCGAATTCCTTGATTTGTGCAAAAAAATATCTATTTCTAATATTGCTTGAATAAAAAGCAGAAATACAAATTTCAAATTAAAATTTGAGCCAACGCCCTTAGAGTAATAAATAAAGACGAACCATCATCAGCTAGTCTTTCGCGAAGTTCTTGCTGCAATCTTTCGTGCCTGTCTTCAAGTTGGACCTCCTGTGCTCGCACCAAAAGTTCTTTTTCGTACCTTCGAAGTTCTGTGCGTTCTCTCATCAAATCGAACCATTCTCGTAGGAGATCAGCTTCTTCTCGATTTGAGCAAACTACAAAAAAGAGAAAAGTTATTTAAAAAATATATACGAACTTCAGAAAATTATTTATTCTCTTGGAAAGTACGATTTTTACCTCCTTCGCCTCTTAAAGCTTTCTCAACACTGACTCCTCTGCTTTCCAATTCTCTCTGCTTCACCTCTGTTTCCTCCAATTTTCTTTGGATTTCTTGTGCCATTCGTAATCTGAAAAAGAAGTAAATTCATACATTTACTAAATCTTACATCCTTCCTTATTTGATAGCATTCATCACAGTATTTAAAAAAAATTCATAGAACTGGAATAACTTGAAACCAAAGAAATACATGGCAAAATTGTAAAAATATTTCAAATTAAGAAAAGGTAAATAGATGACTTGAGATGAATGCGATAGATAAAAAATTTACCGTTTTAATTGCGCTTGTCTCGCTACACGTTTCGCAGTTCTTATTTTTCGAGTAATGCTATTGAGAGATCCATCAGCTCCTATTGCTTTATTCGCTTGTGAAGTTGAGAGAGCAGTGGTTTTAGAATCTTCATCAGACATACTCTCATCTGCAAGCAAAGATTTCAATTATCGAATTATATTACTGATAACAAATATAATTCGTCTGGGAACTAACTTTTTATGAGAATCAGGATGAATTTGAAAGCATTTGATTGCTAAGAAATGATATCTGCCCACTTTAATTTAAATCTGCATTGTTCGCATACAATTTACTTGAAGAATAAGACTTGGTAAGAATTATCTCTCACCTGAGATGTGTGTAGTTGGTATTGCGTAATTTAAAGGCGGAGGAGGAACAGGTGGTGGAATTTCAGTGAAGAAATTTCCGACTAGCATTCCCTCGGTAACACTTTTTGGCCTTGCGTCATACTTTGGTGAAATGCTTTTATCCAACTGAAAAAAAAGGAAATTCCAAATGATATTTCTACTTTCTGGGTTTCCATCTAACAAGAAGTATAAGTTAGACAACTATATTCATACCAAAAGAAAACTAGTAGTACATAAGTATTGAATAATACCTAATAATATAAAATCGTCAATTTCGTACAAAATAAAAATATTACCTGAAAAATAAATAAAATATGTCTGAATGAATTTTACTGAAAAGAAATATCAAGTTTATGTAAAGCCTATGCATTTTAAAGATACAAGATTTGATTAAGCAAGCCAAAAAAATATCTAAATGCGGCTAATAATTGCACAATTATTTCATTAAAACACACAGAAAATGAAAAGTAAAAACTTTAAAAAATAAAATAGATTATATAACATAAAATGCCAAAAAGCTTGCTCTGCAAGTAATTTTTTATAATCAAGCAGAAATCCGACTGAAATAAGAACATATTACAAAACTAAACAACTTTTAAAATTATATTCAGGAAAAAAATCGGATGATTTTAGGGTGGCCATTTTAATTAGAGAATAATAAAATTTTCAGTCAACAAAAATTTATCCTGGTCATTAAAAAAATGAATTTCATGTAATTTGACAAAATTTTACATTTCAAGTGATTTTAAAGTATTTCAGAATTATTTAAACGATTTCAAGAGATTTCAAATGATTTTATGCAATTACTAGGGTTTGATTAAAAACAAAAAATTCCCGATTATTTCTTGATTTTTTCCGGTCATAAAAAATTGCCGATATTCTTGGTTTTCGGATCCAGCGGCCACCCTGAATTTAGATAATAATTACGATTATAAAATCCAGTAGCTAAATAAATATGAAAGCAACTAAAATTCAAGTGTAAAAACAGGAATTAAAAAAAGCGAACGAATACGTATTGTAAACTGCTTACATTCGACCCATCCGAATATGACTTAAACAACTGAAACACGTTAAACAGTTAAGTTAGAAATAAGATACTCGAAGATGAATATAAAAAAATTCCTATTTATGATAAATACGAAATTCAGCTTACCTTTCCTTTCTCCTTGGACTTCGGCGTGATTCTAAACATCGACAATTTATCTTTTGGACTCGATGGAGAAAGCGAAGGGTCCTTCCTTTTAAAGAAATCAGACACAGCTTGAATGATGCTTTTCCTCCTCTCAGGATCTTTCGATTTTTTCTTATCTCGTTTAATAACTGCTCCTTCTTCTTTATTCGAATCAGTTGCCTGCAACAACTCGTCCATGGATTTCGCGTTTGTCGCAGCCGGAAAAGTATCAAAATTAATTTTTCTCGCGATTCCCTTAAAATTATCTGTACTCTTGCTCGTTTGCAATCTGTTTCCAGGTTTCACATTCCAGTGCCTTAATTGAACTTCATCTTCCGCTTCGGCTTTCTTCTTCTCATCAGTAGAAAACTGTCTTCGAGCGACCTTCATTCTCAATTCTTTGATTTTATCCTCTGGACTTAATCCAAGATCTTCGTCGCTTTTAAGCCTTGCTCGTTCTCTTGCTTCCTGTTTCGCCTTTTCAGCTGTCCTTTTCGCTTCTTCATGCTTCGCTCTCGGAGGAGCAACAGGAGTTTTAAACTGATCAATAAAAATCTCTTCCTTAGGCGTGGAAGTTATTGAATCTTCAGTCGGTTTGAAAACCGATAATGTTTTACTTTCTCTTGGAATTTGTTCAACGTTTTGATTTTCCGAATAGAGAACTTTTTTAGCCTCAGAGAATGTCACACGAGTAGGACTACTCGCTGGAGAAGGAATGGACATCGGTACAAATTTTATAGGCGCTATAGAAGAGGAACTGATGCTAGGTTTCACTGGAGAAAGACTTGCATTTGAAAAAGAAGAAGCTCTTGCAGCACGTTTCGCTTTCTTCTCTGCAGACTTTTGCTTGTGAGCTTCGAATTTATCCATCAGGATATCCTGGATGAGATTCTTCTGCTTGGAACGCTCTCTCGTGATTTCTTCCAGCTTTCGAGAAGTCGCTGGCGAATTGTAGTTGTTACCGTAAGATTCCTGGCTTTTTATTTCTTCTGCGATCATCTCAGCTGTGCGGATTTGGACTAGGGGCTTTGAGTTCTTCCTCTTTGACTTCCTCACGTCTATCGAGTCCTTTGCATTACTGAACTCGGCGATTCTGGATTGAAGGCGTTTTACGTACTCTAAGTAATCTTTATTATTTGAATCTTCAAGGCCGTGAACTGGTTCGTTCTTTGGTGTTTCTGGTGTGGCAGGAACTTCGGGAATTTGGGGATTGATCGGACTTGCGAGGACAGTTATCAATTCACTGGTTGTTGTGTCCTCAGTAGGTTCGACGATCAAGAGACTGTCTTCTTCCATTGACTGAAACATTTCTTTATTAGCGTCCTCCACAACTTCATTTTTATCAATCGGGATTTTAACAAATTTGTTCACAGCACCATTGAGTCTATCTCTTACGTCATCCATAGTTACGGGATTTATCTCGATCACATTTTCATTATCACAGATCTCAAGCTCTGAATCGTCGTTCTCGATTTCGGTTTTGGCGATTGGAGCACTGGCCGTTAGTTTCTGGGTTTTCGTGGGCGTTGAAGCTTTGAAATTCACAAACTCAATGTACCCTCGATTCCTCAGAAGAGCATTATTCGTTACCTCTTGAAGACTATCGTCCAACAAAGACTCATTGTCTGTATCCATAAAATCAAGGTCTTCCCCATTTGCAAGAAGTTTCGAGGTATCGTTACTCGGGAATAAATTCTTGCTACGAGTTTCTGATTCCACGTCAGTTAAATCGTCCTCTTCTTTAGCCATTCTTGCTGATGGACCTAAGCTTTTGTTGAGAGTGTTTCTGCTTTTTTTCATGGAAATAAATTCTGGATCGATGCTGAGTTCCACATCTCTAATATCTTCAGAACCAATTGCATCACCGTCTCTCGCCCATTCAGAATATTCCGTTTCTGTGTAGGCAGCGGTGGTAACGTCATTGTCATCAGAATCGCCTTCTTTATTACTGATAGAAGCAATCGAAGTTGGGCTGCTGCAGACGCTTTTTCTCTCATCTTGCAATTCAAGTTGTTCCAGGTTGTTGTTTAATATTTCAACATCTTTGGCATTCTGATTGCTAAAAACTTCCTTTCTGGTTTCAAAAGTCACAACCTTCTCTGGTTTATCATCTAGTCTCATGCACTCTATGGAGTCCGGCTCAAAGTTGTTCAAGTCTACTGTTTCCCTTTGCTTATCGTTCGCCTCATCCAGCAACAAATCTCCATCCGTGCTGTGAATTTGCAGTCTCGGTGGAGCCAAGTTCAGAGTCTTTTTATGATTTTCCTCATCTAAATCAATATCGCTCGAAGACAAGGAGTCGCTGTCGATCTCTGAATCCTCTGAACTTTCTCTCGCCTTTTCGTTCTTCTTCTTCCAATCGACTTGCGGAACAATAATCGAAGTTTCGTGTAAAGGACTTCTTGGTCTGCAATCATTCTCGTGATGATTAACCTCTGCTTTCCCTACCTCAAATTTCCTGAGAGATACTTCTGACTTTTCAGAAGTTCTCTCTTCACTTATTCCCTTTTCTTCTTTGGTTCCATCTTCATTGATTCTATTCTCGTCTTTAATTCTATTTTCATCTTTGAGACTCTCTCTGTAGCTGATGTTCGGATCTGTTTTCGATTTAAGAATACTACTCTCCTTTACCAAATCTGGAAGCTGGGTCTTTGAAGTTTCAGAAGAATCGATCGACTTAATATTTTCGTCAATGGACGGGATTTTTGATTTGGTAGGGTAAACTTTGGATGCAGCAGTAAAAAGAATTGTAGGAGAGAGAGGCGAGAGTGGAGGATTATTTGAACGAAGTTTAGTGCCCTGTAAAAATGCTTGCATCGTTGGACTTGGTTCAGGAGCAGGATTTAAAAGCTTCTGGTGTTGAGAAATGGAGTCGGTGAAACTTCTCAATTTTGTATCGACGTTGGAAGTCGATCCGGATTTCATAATTGAACCACCAAGGGCTGGGCCACCTAATAAATATCGTTTTTTAAGTTCCAGAGATAATTTCGAGGCTATTCCTTCGGTAGAATGAGTTCGGTTCAATAAATAATCTCCTTTCCGAGGATTTACAAGAGGACTAGGAGAGAGAACTTTGGAGTTTTGCTTCAAATTTGAATTAACTTGGCTCTCGTTTTTCAAAGGTTCGTTTACTGAAATTTTCGAGAGCCTTAATTTAACTGAATCCTTCTTTTCAAGTAGATTACCATTGATTGAGGAAATCATGTGGCTTTTAACTTGCACCTTTTTGGGCTCAACGTAATCTCCTCTGGTTTTTCGAACAAAGGCGTCGTTGATTGTTATTTGAGGAATATCGTGTTGCGTTGGTGTCGTCCCGTCGTGTTCAAATTCTGAGTCTGTTGAGATCTCCGTTGCCGAATTCTCTGCGCTCTCTTCGGTCAATTCGTCCGAGGCAATCTGGAGAAGAAAAGAGATTTATTAATTTGAAAAAGGTTTATGAGAAGTATTTGTTACGGATGCAATCTGTTTAAATGTATTAGTTCGTCGAACGATTTTATTATTAGAACGTGGGAGAAACTGCCGCTTTTTCCCTTCATCCAAATAGCAAAACGTAGATTTAGATGAAACAAGTTAGAAAAAATAACGACTATAACGACAACCAAACGAAACAAAAGTTTCGTAATGGTTCATGAAAAGAAGTGTAAAATCGAAAGAAAAAAATAAATATCAAGGTGTCGATTTCGTAGACGATTTAAAATTTAGTAAGGAAAAATTCTGAGTCGTGACATAAGTTTCCGGAATTTTTTTGGCTTCCAGATCTGATCGACACCTAGTTTTAATTATGAAAGAACCCTTCAAAGATGATTTCGTTAATGCACTGAAGCCAGAAAGACAGATTCAAAGTGAGAAAAAACAAAGATGAGCCAACCAAGAGCTATAGACCTTTTTATTCTGAAAATCTATAGTGCGCATATCTGAGAAATTTTAAACCAAAAATATGCAATATAAAATTTTTTTTCATCCTTCCCCGAAAAATCCGGATGTGACGTCAAATTTCTCGCACATGAGCACTGTAAATTTTCAGAATTAAGAAGTCTATTGTCTCTGCTATTGTACTATAGAACGATATTGCTACTTGGAGTAAAAAAGTGATACATTAATAAAGTATTGGCTGGTGGTAATTGTACAATATTATTCGAGGGCAGTAAGTGTAACTGCTGGTGTGAGCGAAAGCACTAAACAAACACATACAAGTAAACCGTTTCAGTCATTGTTAATTCGGTATTAGTGAAACGACACTCCATTCAAATAGAGAAAATCTTTACCTTCTTGAATGGTCTTGGGGTGTTTGAAAAATATTTCAGATCACCATCAGCCATTGTTTAGTCGTTTGTATACTTTATTAAATATATCTCACACAATCTCTATTAAAACGTATATAAGGGATAGATAAATATTTGCATCACAGTACATCCATTTTGCATATATAGATATTAAATTATACAACTGAAAATCCTTAAGATATCGTACATTTTTCCTTTTTCTTTTCGGCTTTCGACGACGCAAGAGACCCAAAGGAACCATGCAAATCAGATTTTGCTTTTATTTGTACGTCGACAAGTTCGTTAATATTTCGCGCATTATTCGTGACTTTTGATTTATTAGACGAAATTGAGGTCGGTTGTTCGGAATCTGAATTATTTAACATGTTAAACAACTTTTTTTCAGATTTCTTCCTCCTTGGAATTTCCGGACTTAGCGGCTTTGTGTCTTCAATGTGATATTTTCGCTCAGGTTTTTTGGGAATGGTAGTCGAAGTTTTGGAGGAATAATCTTCGGCGTTTGCCAACCCATTTGTTATCGTAGTAGAAGGAATTTCCTTCTCAACTACTGAGACTTTTTGAATTTCAGCATTCTGTACTTTAGGAAGATTAACTTTTTCGATATTCAAGTGCTTTTTATTGACAACTATTAATTTTACTTCTTCTTTTTGATTCAAGGCTTCTGTTTTATCAGTTTTTACAGAATCATTAGACTTATTTTTATCAGATATTTCGAAAACAGGATTACTTGGCTCTGCTTTTGAATCAGAATTAAATTCTCCGTTTAAAGTAGTTTTAACTAAATCAGTATTTACTTCAGGAACTTGTTTAAATTCGGCTAGACTTTCTAATTTAGATTCAAGTAAAACTTCTACATTGGGTTCCAATATGAGAGTATTTAAAAAAATATTAGAAAATTCACTATTGCCAGTCTCATTTGTGATTTCGTTTTCCTTCTCTATTCTACTAAACTGTTCATCAAGAGCATCAGAGTCGATTTCATCCGTAAAACTAAAATCTTGAATATTAGATTCTACATCTAAGTTAATTTTCTTTCCTACTACTTTTTTCTCTATCTTTTCTGATTCACTTTCAGAACTAATTTCTTGTTTTTTTAAGGAGTCTGTTCTATTAAAATATTTCAGAAGATCCTTCTGCTCTACTTTATCGGAAATCTTTGACTTGATCTGTAACTCCACTACTTCAACTTCAGGATTATCTGACTCAATCAGCAAAGATGATTTTCGGGAATTTTTATTTTCTGATGAGCTTCTCTCGAAATATTTGCTCATTTGCTCTCGTGCATTTTCTTTTGAGAGGGGGCGAAGTTCCTTAACTTCTGCTTTATTCTTTGCCTTTCTTTGTTTTAATTCTTCCTTTAGATGATCAAAAGAAGTATAAGTGGGTTGTTCGATTGGGCGAGGTTCATCATCTTTGGGAATATTGAGCTTTGTAGACTCACAGAAAAGATTATCGTCTAATTTCTCAAAAGTTGGACTGGGAGCCGTCACAGTGACGATTGGAGTCAGTATTTTATTATCTATTTGTATTTTCAACGATGTACTATTTTCGTTAGAGAGACTACTTTTACTTTGGGATTCAGACTCAATAAGAAAATTATCATTTTCAGTCTCAATAAAAGAAATATTTTCTTCGCTAGATTCGTCTTTCAAATCGTCGTCTGATAAAGTAGTGCAAACAGTTTCGAAGGATTGATTGGTATCGGAAATCGATCCAGGAGTTGTTTGCCTGCTTAGCCTTGGAGAAGATGTAAGCAGATCAGGCAAATTATCCCCGTTCAATTGTAAATTAAGATCTTCGAAACCTTTACAAGTTCTGTCAATTTGATTACTAAGAATTGCGTCAGGAAGTGGAATTTCTTCTAGCTCTGACTCTGTTCCGTTTTCATTTGTCATCTTGGATTCATTCTCATCAATCTCATAAACGACGTTCTTAATCGCAGATTTGCTATTTAAAAGGTTCGTTTGCTCTAAATCGGATTTAAGGGTCGTCAATTCTAAAATCGGAGGTGAGTTTTCTGGGCAAACTACGGGAGGACAAGTTTGGACTTCAATTTGGTTTTCCAAGATAAGTTCTGAAGAATTTATGGGAGTTGTTTCGACGATTGTTTGGGAATTATTATCATCTACGGGTTTTGGAGTCGGTGATAACTGAAAAGGTTCGATGAGGGTTGAATTTGAGTTCAAAATCGAGTTCGCATCGATAGAAGCGTCTACGGAAGCACTTTCACTAGGGACTTGTGGTTCTTGAGGCGCGTTATCTATAGAGACTTGAGAGATTTTCACCTCAGTTTCCGAGCCAGTGTCCGTGTCAGAACTGCGAGGTGGTACCTTCAGCCATACTTCTTGCTTTCTCAATTCTCGAGCACGAACTTCGTCTTCATCTTCAGTTGCCGTCGCACTGTCTTCTTCTGTGAAGAAAAACAACAAATTAAATCATTTAAATTCATAAATATTGTTTTTATTCACAGAAATAGAATGGAAGATTGCATACATTGGGTATAATCAAGAGGTTAACCACTCTGAAATCTGATATCCTATCCACTCGTTCATTAAATCTTTTCAAACCTTTTGCAATTTTTGAAATTTTAAAATCTTACACTCTAAATTCGAGAGATCAACTCCTCGGGTGTAATGAATAATTTAGTTTGATGAAAAATTTAGCCAATGAATAAAACTAATCTATAAAATTTCTTAGACCTAGTAATAATGATCTTAATTCAGTTTAAAGGGTACCTAGATTCAACACCCTTAAATACAAAAACAAAATTTTAATTACAGAAGTCTTAATTAAAAGAATAATGCAGAAATGTTACAACTTTCTTCATACTAGTGCAGATTAGAGACATTTGATGTGAAGTAGGACTTATGAAATTAGTGTAAAACTTGTGTACAACGGAAACTAGTAGGATTCAAAAATTAGTGTTGGGCAACTATGTATTGAAGTAAAGTTTTTTCTGACAATTTTTTCCTAATTTTTCAGTTTTAAATTCTGTATAATTTCTTTTTTTTTTTGTTGCTTAGAAATTGCCCAACACTGAAAATTGGTAGTAAAAAAAGTCTTCTTGAATTGAAGTCTTCAAAAGTCATTCAGTGAAAAAGGGGAAAGAAAAAAATTCAACATAAGACATAAATATATAAAAGTAAACAGATAATCATTGAGTTATGCAATAAGAAGTGGTCAGTTTATTTACTTTGTGATAAATAAAGTACTCCTCTTTCTTGAATCCGGATTTAGTTCTAAAAGGGTAGAAAAGTTCCGCTCTGGGTAAGCTTCCGGATTATCCAGCTTTCGTTTCAAACAGGTTTTATCTCAATACCTAAATTTTTACACCATTCATTTTTTTTATTAAAAGATACCTTTGCTCTTGAAGGCTTATTATTCTTCAAGGGAAATTTCTGATTTTGTAAAATTTTTTTGATAACTGATACAATTTTCTTATTAAAACTTTTGATCACGTACAATTTCAATTTAGTGGAGTTTTTAATTCGCTTACCTTCACTCGTACATTCATCACTCGAGTCTTCGTACTCGTTGCTTCCTGTGTCGGAGTGTTCTTCTGAAGGATGGTGTTGAGAATATCGAAGAGTCCAGTTCTTTGCAAGTTCGAGTGTTCCTTCCGTCGTTAAGGGTTGATCGATTGCCTCTTCGAAAACTTCATTGTCGTCATCCGAATCACTGAGGAAATGATCAAGAAATGTTATTTCATTAAATAGACGACTCTAGTAAACTTTACTTCTTCTTCCTCCTCTTCAGCTTTTGAATATTTCTTACCAGGATCAGTCAATATTATCAATAGTTACGATGTAAAACAGTAGAAACATAATACAGTATTTTCTAATAAGAAAATAGTCACCTCATGTCGGAAATATCGTCGCTTGAGCCCATTTCTGCGGCAGAGGCACCGAAGTTCCGATCCGTCCACTCGTCTTCGTCCATTTGACTATGAGCCTCTTCAGCGTCCGAAATTCTCGCTAAATTCTCAAATTCTATTCTTTCCGGTGTTTGACCCCGATCGAGTAGGTCGAGACCGGCGACTCCCTCTAAAGGTACTTTGGGCTGCAATTAGGCACAAATTGTTTTTGAACTAGTTCGCATGATTTATAACTAAAATCGATTATTCGAGATACTGCGACCAAAGTCTAGTCGCAGTGATATGATTATTAGTAGTCATACTTTATCCGGCATCTTTATGTTGACCGAAACGTTTGGTATGTTCTCTTTGTTCGTCACTGGGATCTTTTTCTTCTCGACTCTCGTCTTCATTGTTCCGGGGAGACCAAAATGCTGCGTGCAGTAGAAACGTCCACCGTTCTTTTCTCTGTCGAAAGTATGATTTCCTAAAAAAAATATAAAATAAACACAAATTAGGTTAAAAGAATAGATTACCCAATAATTAAATTCAAAATTGAAATCAAAGTTTAATTGCTGAATTCGGGGAGTTGTTCAATCGAATTTTAAGTGTAAGTAGATTTCAAGATTTCAATAGATTTCAAAAGATTTTATGAACTAGTGGTCATCAGATGTCACGTGTGATCAACCCCTCAGTTAAATTTAATAATTTTTGTACCTATTCTAAGTGAAGTTGAGCAATATTCGCATCGGAAACAGCCTCGGTGGAAGAATTTTCCTTCAGCACTCAGTCTCTCCATCAGATAAACCCTCTTATTGCAAAAGTGGCACATTTCTGAACCACCTTGCGCTGGCAAAGCAATCGCTACTTTTGAATTCTGAAATACAAGTAAAAATTAAATATCTACTCACGAAAAATCAAGACACAAGGGGAAAAAGTCAGCATGCCAAAATTACATTTCTTAGCATATCCGAAAAGTTAATCACTGATTTCTTACAAATAATTGGAATTAAAAAAAACAGAAGTTTACTGGAGCACAATTAATTTAAATATTAGTCAAATTGCATGCCTAAAACTACAAATTACACATATTGAATGTCTAATTGACTTCCAGTATAAATATTTTGAATTCACGAGCAAAATTTCGGTTTCGGATTTGTTTGCTGACTTCTCCTGGAGTTTGTGAAGCTATTGATATTTACCGATCTCTGGACTTTGGGTTCAACATCTTGACTTTTATTAGCAAACTGTTCAGCCATCGCTGAGACTTTATTGTGTCCGAGGACATTGCCTTCTTTGATCTTCCGGTCAATGGTTTTGAGGGTACTGTCAATGTCAGCGTACTTACTCTCCAGGTCCTTTGAATCTCTTCCCTTTTTCTCCATTTTGATTTGTCGAGCTAAAAACTGAACAAAGAATATAGAAGTCTGAAGAGAGAAAATAATGTAATTATCTTGATTTTCATGCCAACCTGTTCACGGCTCCACTTTGGGACTCGTTCTACTTTATCGTGACGAACTCCTCGGCCCATTTTGTTTTCCTCAATTTTCTTCTCAATCTCCTTCACATTCCAGTCGGTCTTTTCGATTTTACCTATGAATTAAGAATAAAATTTCAAAACTTAAAAATATCTGTTCTTTTACTACAACTATTAATTAATTCATTATTAATTATTCATATTATAATTTAGAATTTTAAAAGATTATTTTTCCGAGAGACTCGAGAAACTAATGAAAAAAATAAAGTATAAATAATTACAAACCAATAGCTCGTAAGAGATCTTTAGGTTTTTTATCAGTTGAAGTCGTTCCTCTCAATTTGTCTTCGATATTCTTTATCCTCCCTGAGAAATCATCATCCGCGTTTCCCCTGAGATGACCTGCGTGCATTTTTGCATCTCGATCCTATAAATTAATATCGTTTAACATAACAATAAAAATATCTTGCAAGCATTATCTTCATATTGTTAAATTATAAAATTGCGAGATTATTTTTATATTGTCTGCGATAAGCTTCCTTACACAGAAAAGTGCTGCATATTAGTATTATTAGCCATAAAAAACAAGTTCTCTTGAAAAGAGCGAAAAAAAGACACTTTTTTCATGCGCGCAATAGAATTAAACACACAAAAAATACAATCGACGATCATATAGCGACGGTTAAGTTGAGCTTAAAATTCAAATAACACTTGGTTGAAGTTAAGATTGTTATATAAATTTTGAAAAATTCACACCGCCCAATATTTCGCTTACTGGGTAAAGTATTTTCTGCTCGAGATCTTTCACTCTATCCTTGAAATCGGGAGCAGTTTGTCGATACAAAAATATAGAATAATCTTCAAAAGGTTCTTCCTTATCGCGTTTCGCATTTGCTGCCAGCATTTGCATACTTTTGTAGAACTGTTGGGTTGCCATTTTTCTTAGATACTGGCGCTTCCTCATGCGCTCTATTCGATTTTTTTCTATTTCCTCGAGTCTCTTCTGTCTTTCCGCCTTCATGTTCATTTACAATTTTCGAATTAGTCATTGAAGTAAATTAAGAATTGAATTTTTAACATTTACTATTTATAAATTACTTTGTTAAAAATAATCATGTTACTTTGACTTCAGAAATAATTGATCAGTTTTTGACATGTACACATTCTCTTTTGTTATGAAATATCTTTTCTATTTTACACAACACGAATTGAACTAATCCTACTGGAGAAAAAATTTACAAATAACTGACTTCTTATGACTGAAAATGCGTAGTGTATCTCGGATGAATTAAAATGTAGCCACTTGATATTTGATTACAGTGAAAGCAATTCCAACGAACACGAATGACAGCGATACGAAAATGCCTCGACACAAGATAGCTTCGATCGTCTGCCAGCGAGACTGGGAGTTTTTATTTAATACGTAAGTTTATAAATTAAATTCCGATTCTTTTAAGAAAAGAAAACAAAAAGAAAATAGGAATCTTACCACAGTTGCACCCATTTTTTCAGTGCTGCGTCGTTTTCTGGATCGCCGACTCGCAGTATCTACTTTCTTTTCAGAAGAAGCTAAAAAGTTTTCGTAGCCGTGACGAACACGCGAATGTCTTGGTCGAGTCGTTTCCTGTTTGGAGATACGACCAATAAGATGAGCCTTTTGTTCTGGTGTCATCTGTCTTAATTGTTTTGAGAATGTTGGTCTTTCTTCTTTCTCAGGTTCCTGAAAAATAATTATTTGAAAATTCAAAGAATTACCAACCTAATACAAATAAACGCTATTAGTGTTTATCCAACGCCCTTAATTTAGACGGTCTAGATGGTTAAATTAATTTATTTTGCATTTACCAGTTTAGGATGTTTGATGTGAGGAATTTCTCCTCGGAAAGCTTCGTAAATTTGAGTTAAGTAGGAGAACATCGCTAATTTATCAGGTACATCACAGCCTGCCATTTCATCGCCATTCATTATCTAAATTAAAATTGCAAATTATAAAAATGAAGGTTAATTAAGTCTACATTATAAGAGGTAGAATTTAGAGAGGGGAAAATTACAGGAGATATGCTGAGTTCCTTCTCCAAGATGTCGAAAGCGAGTTGATTATTCTTCTCCGCTTCTTCGGCTTTCAGAGACTGAAAGTCGATCAAATCAGGCCGGTATCTGTGGATGATAGCACAAAGGGCTAAACCATTTTTGAAAGAAGCACCCATGTCGACTATCTGAACTGAATCGTAAAGAGCCACTTGTTTTTGTAACCAATGAAGCAACGTGTCTGGATGTACTTGAGTATCTATTTTAAATAAACAAAATCAACATTTCAAATCAGAAATCAACAGAAATAAATCAGACCGTATCAGAAAATAAATTTAAAATTCTTACCTCTCCTGCGACGTTTTTTAGGAATATCTACTGCCGAGTAAACAGGAGGTTGCTTGATACTTTCAGGGTCGTCAGTGTCTAGAAGACCTCGTACTTGAATCGGACTCACTGAATGAATATTCAAATTCGGATACCTTGAAACAAAATTTCATTTCATTAAAAAATAGCCAATATATATATTTTTTAAATGAAAGGTAGCAAAAATAAAAATTTACCTCGTGTGTGGGTCTAAAGTATAAGCAGCGTAGTCTCTATTTAGATTTTCGGGTGTCGTTTGGCCTAAAAGCCTGTACATAGATTCTCGCTCAGCGAGAACTTCCAGAGGATTTAAAGAAGCGCCCCATCCCTTGATGGCCCAACAAGCATCAAGAGAGCTTAAAAAGCCTCTCGCACAACCAGATCCGGTTGGCCAAAACGGCTGGAATAATTTTAAAATCGTCAATTACAAAATCGAGGAAATTAAAGAAATTGTACTTAGAAGATAGAACTTGGTTTTATCATATTAACCCAGTTAAAAAAATTAAATCATTTAATAAACGAACCTCTAAAAGACTATCGCCAACTAAAGTCATAAAAAGTCTGTGCCCGTGTCGTTCTAGAACTCGACTAGCATTTTCTGCAGCATACATTGATGTAAAATCAAACATAGCCACGTCAGGTTGTCCGTAATGGTTGACCGCAAATTCCATATCCATCATCTGGTATTCTGTGGAAAAATCAGCTGCTTCTCTCGCGTAAAGCATTAATGCTTCACGATCGACATTTTCTTTTGCGAGTAATTTTGCGGTGTCTGCGTGATCCTGAAGTAAAAAACGAACACGTTTTAATAAATTATTTCAACTTTCAATAAGAAGTTTCTAATTTGCTTAGAAAATTTCTAGCAAGCTGTGGTAGTCATTTACCTGAAGAATAACGCCTTTATCGATGAGACTATGTTTCTTTGCGGTCATTACAAAATAGTGTGTGTCGTCCTTATAATAAACGATATTCTCCAGGTCAATACCTGTTTCTTGGTATAATTCCTTAAAGAATTTTTGATTAAAAATAAATGCCACTCCACTGATTTCCTCGACTCGCGCCTCGGCTTCGGTTCTTCTGTTGATAAAATTTGCAGTAATGGCAATTGCTAGTTTTCCTCGGAATTCCTTGCGTTTGAAACCTTCCAAAGTGTTTCTCTTTCCATCGGCACCGATAAGAACGTCGAATTCGTATTGGGAAACCGGATGATCGGCTGGTGTTGTTTTTGCTCTCCAACCAATTTCTAGAAGTAGAAGAGTAATTTAGAAATTTCTAGTCAAAAAGTTGATTCACTTATTAATTATTAAAATAATAAGTTGAAAAGATTTCAGAAAATTTCCAAGAATTTCGTACGATTATAAAGAATTTCCAGGTATTTAAATATTTTTTCGGATGCTAAATAAATTCACAATAGAATTTATATGAATACAACAAGCTTCGAGGGACCAAATAGAAATTTCATGAATAAATTTCACTCACTTCCTTCTTCCTGATTATCTGGAGGAGGTAACAGGTGCTCAAAGCTGACGTTTTCGTGAAACTCCACCCCGAGGATCAAAGCAACTTTTAAAAGAATACATTGAAGTTGTCGAATGCTGATGTGATCAATCGCTCCAGCGCAGAATTTTCCAAAAAACTTCTTAGCTCCCAGGCTTCGAAGATCATGAATCACAAAAGGCCATAAATGAAGAACGTTGTTCCGAGACATTCTATCTCGTTTTTCAATAACCACCACTTTAGCTCCAAGCAACTGAGCTTCGATCGCTGATCGCAAACCACAGGGTCCACCTCCAATGATGAAAATCTGGAAGACAAAATACAAATTTGAAATTAAATTTTCGAAAAAATCGTGAAGCTTACATTGAAATTTAGTAGCTAAATTGATGGATGGAAAATGAAACTTACCCTTGTATTAGGACAAGATTTTCCTCGATTGTAACATTTGTGATTAGCCCTCTGATCGAATTTTTTCCATAAAGCTTGCGCTTTCCAGGATCGAAGTTTCGACTTAAGTTTTGGATAAAATTGAGTGATGTTGGTAGGCCTCATTTTGAGAAGGTCACACAGATGTCGATAATGACCAAGAATCGATTTAAGCGTGGTGGCATTGCAAAATAAGTCGAAAACCTCGTTGGCCATCGCCACTTCTGGGGAAGCAATTTGCTTCCTCCCTTGCAGATGGTCCATGACTCTCCAGAATCTTCTTACACGCTTTTGGATCAACTTATCTTTCTTCTCTCATTATTATCTGCAAATAAAGAAATAAATAATATAATTATTATTAGTTCAAGTTTAAAGTAACATCAACCACAGTTTAAACTGATTAGTTCAAGTGGAAAGGCAAAATTAATGTTGATCTTTTGAGTAGGGTTCTTAATTGGTTTTGATAATGACTCGAGATGAACTTTAAGTCTGTTGGTGCTTCTTAAAATCCAAAGTGGTTTACTTTACTAGATTGGAAATGTCATGAAGAGTTCGATGCTCGAAGCATCTCAGGTATTCAGTTCCTCGTTTCGAAAGGGGCTAAATGCGGAACCATTTTAAATTTCTGTGGAGTCAATTGTTTGGAAAATAATTTCAGGTCATTTCCTTTATTTAAGGGCGTTAGATAAACCTTGATAGCCTCTTCCAAATTCTAGAAAACGTAGAAAACACTTTACTCAATACATATTTCAATATTTTTCTAAAATTTCTAGAATTTGTAGGCTATCAGGGTTTATCTATCACCCTGTACCGCTCTGATTAATCTCTGTTCGATTCTAGGATATCGTTGGATAATATAGGATAGTCTTTGATTAACTAGAAATTCTCCGAATTCAATTAAGATATTCCGAGGTTGGCAATAATAATAGCAATATAACGCAGTTTATTGCTCCATGCTCCTGTCTGTGGGAGCAAAGCTTCGAAATAAGTCGGACGATACTCATTGACAGAACAATTTGCTCTAATGACCGGAACATCTACCCACTCCAGTGCAATAAAATATACTTGAACTGCTAAAAAAACTCATTTCCTAAAAATTCTGGACTTCTAACTCCACCATGTTCAGTTCATTGATTTCAAAATGGAAAAATAAGTATCAGGTGAATCTAACAGACCTTACAGCACAAAATGCTCTCTCACAACAGAGAAAGTAGGGGCATATTTTTTACAAAAGTTAGGAATAGATTAATCTAAACTGGCAAAGTAACTTCGTCTTGGGCTCATTTTAAGTAGAATTATGATAATGTAATAGTTGAATATTTTTAACCGAATAGTTTTCCCATTTTCTATAAATGTAGAATTTCTACAATAATAAAATTGTTCCCATTATTTTTTCCTTTTTCATTCTTTCCAGCGTTTAGTCTTTATTTCACTTTGTTCTACATTTCTGAGCTCGCGATTAAAATAAGGAAATAATTATAGCAGCTACGGAAAAGTAGTAATTTCGTTTTTTTGAAGCATAAGTTGGTCAGCGTTTGAATTTTCACCTCGAACGTAAAGTACATCCCGTTAGTTAAAATATGCGAGATTTTTTTCCAGCTGCGTACAAGTAAAGAAAATAGAATAAAGAGAGTTTGCTGGTTTCGAATAATGCTTTAACTCCAGCTTTTCCTATTTTATACATAGAATACCTTTACTGAGACCGACTTGGTACTTTTATTATATTCCAGAGAGGATAGAATGCTCAAACGTTTCCAGTGTGCGTGATTCGTATTTACAATTGCTTACAGTGATCTACAAAATTATTAGGCCGCAAGTTCAAAGAACCGTGGAATGCTCTCTGTTATCGAGACACTTGTCTGAAAATTAAGGAACCGTGATTAGAATCCTTAATTTAAAATAAAAAAAGAGAAATTAAAAAGCCAAATTAATTATTTTTTACTTTAAGGCCATGTATTAGTAATCCGATTCCTACTCTACCAGAACTTATTGAGATATCAAGTTGAAAATTTCTAAAATTAAAGTAAAAGCATTAGGTACATCGGATTACTAATATATGGCCTTAAGAATTTTATTCTAGCCTGAGCTAGGTTCCAAAAATTTCAGAAAAATCTGTAGTATATACACAGAAGTATATAGAAATTTTTAAACTAAATAGGGCAGACGTTTTTGAGGTCGCTTAATAATCAGTAGGCTCTCTGCTTGACCTTTGCATCTTTATAATGCTTAGGTATTCCAAACGCATTTACTCTTCTGCACGATACTGATTGATCTGATTCACTAATAGATCTATTTCTTGACATTGTCTTGAATTTAAATCAATTAAGTTCAATCTCCTCAGAAATTTTCCAAATACATGTAGGTTTTTGAATCGCAAATTTTGAGTAACCGCTAATTTTGGGTAATTAAAAAGTAATATTTATTTGGAAATAACAATTTAAGACTGCTGGTAATGACCTTCGGGTATTGTACTTGAATATTTATGTTCTAGAAGAAGAAGCAAATGGTGAAACTGATAATCAGAAAAGTAGGTAAAGGGTTTACTAGGTTGTCTATTAGAAGTCACTTTGTGCAATGGGTCATGTACGTTTTAGCGACACGCGACAATTTTTGGAAGCGAGCCATCCTTTCTCAAAGTCCATTGTTCCCTACGGAGCAATGACAACAATAAACTTTCAAGAATCTTACTATGATTATTATTAGCCGAAACTATCGTGGAGTATCGACCTAACAAACTCGATCTTCACTAATATTCTGATTATTAAAATTTATAAATTAACTTCAATAATTGAAAATTTTAAAACAAAAATTATTTTTAGAAAGAATCCGAAATAATAATTTTTATTATCATTGCAAATTAGTTCCAATTTAAAAAAAGTGGAACGAATAGAAAATTAAAGAGAAAAGTAAACTAAATCATTTGAAGAAGGCATGGTAAATGATTTCTGTATAAATTTTATTCATTACATGAAGCTAGCACTTTTCAATTTTGCAATTCAAATTATGTAGAAAATTTTACTCATAACAACTGCAAATTTTATTCAATCTTATAAAAAGAAAGCTTTTCTCTAGTCGACTTCTTTGTGTGGAAGATAGAAAAGGTACAAACATATTTATATTATGTGTAAACTAAAACTTGCGACGAACTTTCTTTTAAATAAATTGCGTAGAAAGTTATTTCTGTCAAAGACTCTTGGGAAATCAAAATTTTTCTGCCAATGAATTTGTATCAGAGTTGCGTGTATTTTTGTTAGTAGAATAAATAAAATAATTCCAATTGGAAGAAAATGAATTGGAAATCCTTTCACGAAAGTGAATAAAAAAATGTAAAGCAAGTGCGATTTTATAACTGAGCTAGTAAATAAGTCTTATCTTTAGTGTCAAAGAGCCAGTAACTAGGTTGAAAATAGGACTCGGGGGAACGGGGTCGTTTGATGTCTCGATATCTAGATTAAATATGTCGACAAGGAATAAGTAGAATAAGTAGAGTCTCTATCATCGTTCGCAAATCCAGGGCTATTTGTGGTCGGTCGAAAAAGATAATTGAGATAGAGGCCACTGAAGAGTGCCGAAGAGCTATCTTTGTGGTTGTGTGGCTGTGTGTGACGATCTCCTCAAGAGAATAGTAACGTTTTCAACATAGCAGCAAGGGATGAGTGTGACTCTATAAATACAGAGCAAAGTGGGCGACAAGATGCAATCCTGCAAAATTAGAGCGACCAACACCAATTTTACTCGAAATAAACGTAGGCGGTTTTCGAGTCCGATTTCGATGGAAGAGAGTCGAATCTCTTGGTGTGGTGGTGAGGTCCCCTTTTTCCAGAAGGCTGAATCTCCAACAAGAAATCAATATGTGGAGGAAAGACCTATTATTCAGTTCATCACTTCCTTCATAGTAAAATGAAACTTTAGGGCAAAACACTTTGTAAGGTGTAAACATTTTTTAGGTTTCTTTTTTACTGTGTTAGGTTCACGAACTTGCCATATGGAAAATCTTTTATTTCTCAAACATTTTCACACCAATTACCAAAGATAAACATAAATAAATTTAGAATATTTTTTTGGATTCTAGAGAGTTTCAAACAATTTTAAATGATATGATAGAAAGATTTTGGAAAAATATAAATAATATTTTAATTGCAATATACAGCTACCATTAAAAAATAGAGCCGTCTATTTAGACTGAAAGTTCGATTTAAATTTAAATTGGAAATTTTCCGAATCTTGGATCCAAAGAATCTCTGTTATTTGTTTATCCGCTGTTATTGGGACATCAGCAAGACTCGCGTCTCGCGAGAGAATATTATTTTCCAACAAGAATGCTAATTCTTGCTTCCGTGAAGAGAGATGTCATTTTTTCTTGCTCGCACTGGCTTACTGCATTTTTATAGTTTCAATATACACCGTCCGGTCGGGAATGACGTGAAGCGATTGTTTGCAATGTATTTTGAATTCAAGACGAGTTCAGAGAATTAAACGTGAAATGAATTCTTTAAGAATGCATTCTTCTGCATATTTATTACTTAGATGGTTCAAAATTAGCATCGTCGACAATCCCTATTTGCCTCGAAAATAAGCAAATGATTACAATAATTAATTATTAATCGTCAGGATAAATCACTCATTAATTTTGTATTTCGATTTACCATCGATGAATGTCTAATTATGCACGAAAACATGATATATTTCCGTTATAGATATTAAGAGACGTCATCAGTAAAGTATATTGTACTAGTCAACTATATGTATAACTGCTTTAGCTTTTCTGTCCCACATTTTATATTTTTCCATTGTCATACCACACATTCATTTTATTTACACACCACTCTCCGGTAATTTATTTCAATTAGCTTACACGAGTAAAGCTGAGAGAATGGTGACATTTTGAGAGGAAGGACGAAGGAGTATTTTCTCAGTGGCTATTGTTGATTTCTTTTCAAGGCACAATAGATTTCAACACCTTTGTACTAGTATCAATTTTTTTATCGCATAAATATTTCATATTCATTTTCTATATTCAGATTTATTTTAAACTGACTGTCAAATTATGATAAAAACTAATACAAAAAGTATTTGCTCTATTTACATTAGGTACATTAATCCTATTGCGTATACAGTAGATCAAAATAATCATCTACTAAAACTATTGAGGAAAATCGAGAGGAAAATATAAACCGTGAAAATTCTATTATTGCGTTTTCCTTTTGGCAGACTTTTGGTACTTGTATATGTCGAGATAATCTCCCACGTGGTAGGTGTGAATTCATTCATTGAAAAATGATGTTTATATTATTGCATTCCACGATTTTCTAGTTTTTCCAAAATTTTGTTTGTCTTTAAATCTCCTTTTTACTACTCGAGCTCATTAAATAAAGAAAACTCTATCGATCTAGTATCTGAGAATGAAAAATATGACATTATTATTCCAATTTCATGAAATAGATTGAAATCCAGGACGAAGGACGTGGGACTTATACGTGACTACGTAAAACTATAAATCAATTCCGATATCAGAACGATTAATTATTTTCCAATTTCCATACTGATTGACTACTATTTTTATTTCATTGATCGAACACTATTTATTTTATTTCTTGGCATACCACTCGAAACAAAATCTTTTTGCTAAAAAACCAAAATCCAAGTGGGAAAAGGAGTGAAATATGCAAAAGACACTTATTTTGTAAACTTTACGATGTCTCTTCATAGCCAGAGGAATTTATGATGAATATTACCGAAGTTGTTACTTAAACATTTTCCCAGTAAACCATGAATAACTAAGTTTGTAGCAAGAAATATTTAGATTTATTAGAAACTACATCATGACTACAAAATTAGAATAATAAAAATATGGTAGAAGGTTTCCATAGAAGTTGAGAATCGAATGAAAAAGTTAAAAACTGTGGAGTTTGCCCATTTACTAAAAAGCAAGGCTGAAGAATCTTTTTTCCTCCTTGAAGGCATTCTTCCTCTCTTAAGACATAGGTGAATGTGCTTTTGAATTATCCAGTAGCATTCGAGGCTTGAAAAGAGAGAGGATGTTTACAAAGAGTAACTGAAGCCTTAAGTGCAAACTTGAACACCAGTGGATCAATTTAGGCTCTATGATAAGACCCTGTCCATTTCTAAGAAATATAATCTTACCTCTTTTCACCTTAACTCTTTTCATACAAAAAAGGAGTACAAAATGAAAAGAAAAATTAGAAAAAGTTACGGAAGTTTAAAGAAGAAAATGAATCTAAAAGACTCATCAAGATTTTTCATAATCTTGAATCTTTATTCATTTTTTTTTTCTGTAAGGAGCAAACTTTCATTAAAAAAAAAAAAAGAAAAATCAAAAGAATAAATAGCCACATAACTCGCTGTTTTCCAATTACATATCCTTCATTTTATATAATTCATGCGTGCAGCTCTGTTTCATGCGAGTGTTTGATACGGAATAATTAGTGATTCTCTGTGAAGGTAACGCGACGTAAGTTCTTAATTAGGATAACATAATAACCAAGATGAGTTGTCATAAAATATTCGCTTGAGGGAAAAATTACTTAGTTACGCAAAACACGAGTTAAGCACGTAACAAGAAGTATGTAATAACGTATAAAAGGTTCTATAAAAAAAAAACCCCAGTAAACAAGTTTCAATTGGTATGCGAATTTATCCTGAAATTTGTTGGAATTCCCAGAAATATTTAGAAATCCCCAAAGATCTCTTCAAATGTTTGATAAACATCAATATATATTAATTATAATAGGATATTAGCATTAAACATCAGATCATTAAAATAAAATTTTTTATGAAAATGTTGGTTTCGTTTCCAGAAGCGTTCGAGCCTAATTTCGATATTCTATTTTAAGCTACTTTAATTCAGTTTCTAACGCCGAAATAAATTAGGACGATTGTTTTTAGTTTCTGATAGGAAAAAAACACCGAGAAACATTTATTTTCAGAAACAAAATTGAAATTGAAAGAGACCACCGTTTAATTTTTGAAACGAAAACGAAAATATAAAAAACTTTCGCTTACCTTTTAGACAGAAAAGCTAACTAAAACGAGACTTTGTTTAATTCCTGACTCTGGTATTAAAAATCGAAAACGATCCGAATTTGGTGATGATTTTTGTGGAACGAAAACTGGTTATTTTTCTTTATACCAGAACATACCGGAACGTCGAAGGTGATTCAATACAACCAAGATAGAAACTTACCTGAAACAGACAAGAGAAAATTGGTTAAAAATTTGCGATTAAAAGACAGAAGGAATCGGGAAAGAGAGCTGGAGATTACAATTCAATTTTTAAATTTAAGGGTTGATTTACGTAAGGAATAATAAATAAAAGAAGATTCGACTGCTTTAGAAATGACCTGAGAAAGGTTGATATAGGAATTTATATTTGTTGAGTCCAATGAACCATGGTTCAAGGCAGTTATGCACAGGACCTTTAAGGTCGCGAAACTTAACTGAAACAGGTGATTACGATAAGCGGATTGATGTTAGTGAGTCACTTGCAACAAAGAAAAAGAGCATCAAAGACAGAATTGAGTCGATAAAAGTTAATGAACCATAAACAACATACAACCAGGGGCCATTACATAAAATGAAACTGAAATTTTTTTTACAAAATTCAAAATTAATATTTATAATTATTAATATTCACAACTTAGAGTCTCCACAGGGGCATAATTAATACAAGTACTATATTTAAGTAAATTTGAAACGATTTTTTTTGGTGAAAAAAGAGGAATTCTTAAAAAAGGGAATATGAAAAAGATTGTAAAGCCTGAAATCACAAAGTTATCGGTTAAATTATTGTCTTTTTGGATTTATTCTGTGAAGAATCAAAATGAACAACTTCAGAAATAATCCAAACAAATCGGTGGTCTTGGACAAATATATAATCCAGAGGAAAATTAAAATAAAAAATCATGGGGAAAATTACGAAGGGAAAATAATATTTAATCGCAAAGGAAAACTTTGAAGGAGATATGTTAATATCACATTTCCGTTCTCAGTGTCGATCTTCTTTTACATAATACATAGGTACATGTATCAATAGACTCGTAACGACAGGCCTTCAGTGTCATGACCAACATTTTTTCGAATAGCAATTTCCTTCCTTTAATGAAGATGTAATTAATAAAGATGATCGAATTAACTTAAATATTTTTCACTAGTTAATATTTATTTTTCATCCGTAAAGATATTGTTCTTCACTTTGTTATTTTTCTTAATCTCTCAAAAAATAAAACAAAATGCTGTGATTTTATGAGGCTGAACTTTTGAACTTCTGGTACATGTGATTTTGAATATAAAAGAGGAGAAATTTTTTATTACATACTATTTTATCGTTCAATATTTTCTAGAAGAAAATAATGGAGATATAACAGAAAAGACAGAGTGATGTGCACGAATACATAAATAGATTCTCAGGAGTAATATGCTCCATGATTTCGTGACTCTCTACTTCACTACGAAATATCAGTTATTGCCAATCCAGCCAACTGGTCACGTTCCAATGTAAAACGAAAATGGCAGACTTCTATCAACGCCAAATCATTGAAAACTTTAATCTACTACTTGAGAGCAGATTTGCTTATTGTCAGTTCGTTAACTTTAATCCGGGGATTTGAAATTGCACCCTAGTATGCAAAAATGACTCGGACAATGGGAAAATTAATTATTTTAAATCGGAATCTACTTCCCGCCAATTCACTTCCTTATAATTATTGAATTGCAAATTGAATGAAGCTGAATTATCAATTAATTGAATCAAATTCGAAACCAACTCCAATTACTTTTGGAAAAGTTACATTAAATTATTAAAGGCTGTTCTCTGTCACTTAAGTATCAGAATTACTAGGGAACCATGACATGACTCTTATTAACTTTATAAAAAGTAATTTTGCTTTGGTTGGAAAGAGAGAGAAAGTTTTTGTTGGAGGGGAAGCGTTACTATCTGACATCACTTTTTTATGATGTACATATATACAGAAAGATAACAAAGTAGTCAGTCTCAACTGATGATAAATAACTAGTTGAAGCAGAAGTGGAGCAGACCTGTTTTTCAAAAAATGGTATAAACGTTGGAAAAATATTTGAAAGTTTGTGAATGATGGAAGCGGAAAGCACGACATATATGTGAAAGAAATTCACTATAGTGGTGTGGATCGATATCTATGTTTGGCGATGCACATTGGTTTCTCTTCCAACGACGACTGAGGTTCCGTTTTTACATATAAAATTATTTCTAAAAACCTTTATCATTCTGACAATGAGTCGACCATTCAAAATAAATATTGAAATCGAAAGTATGACTAAATTCTATTACAAAACTTTGATTTTCATCTAGTTCTGTTATTATACAGTTTTGTACAGTTATTAAATAAACCCAAGTTGTGTATACTTTAAATTCCATTTCTGAATGAAAAAAATTGTAATTTTATGGATCTGAAAAACTGAAATAAATTTAAAACTACAAGAGATAGACGCCTACGATTTTATGCGACATCCTACACAAGCATTACGATATTTGCGCAAGTGTGAGTGCCTGCATTACGGTTATTACTGAGGATACTAACCTAACACAAGACGGTCAAGCACCTTTGTAAATTATAGTATGCGTTTTTTAAAACAAGGAGCAATTGAGAGGGAATTTAGAAATAGAAAAAAGGAATGTAAAAAACAGAATTAGAAAAATTGATATGTAAAAAATTTAATAACGCTTGATTACGATATTTTAAAGGGTTTCGATAGATTTTTAATGATTTAAAGAAATTTGAATATCTTCAAATGAATCTAACGTATCTTTGGAAATGAGTAATCCCTAATAACCAATTTATAAATATTAAGAACTTCAAAAATTCCCGAAGAACAAAAAAATTCCCGGTTCATTTATTAATAAATTTAATTTATCACAGCAGAAAAGAATCCGTTGATGATATTATTCTCTTTTGTGATTGAATTAAAGGCTTGAGGAGTGTTCTCAATCATACATACTTCAATTCAATGATTATCGTCAGCGTCATTATTACAATCAACGTGCTTCTGACAGCATATCAAGTACAGTAAACGATTTTATACACCCATCACTATAAATTACACCTGGACAAAGTTCAAATCCGACAAGAAAAGTATTAGAAGAAAAGCCTTGTAAATCAAATGATCACAATAAATCAATTGACTATTTCAAATTTAGAAATAGAGATTTAATTCAATTAATTTATCATCGAAAACGTTAATATTTCGAGTGGAAAATCGACATAAAATGGAAGCAGAGCTGCAGTTAAATAAACTTGAAATATTAAGACATAAAAATAGAACAAAATTTAGCCAAAGTCCAGGATTTAAATGAAGCCGGATGTACTAATGAGTCTTCTGTTAACTAGACCTTCAAACTCAGAATTATGTTAATGATTCATGACTTCAGACACATTTATGTAAAAGCTATAAAAGCTTGCAGGCCATTTAATTACCGTGCTATGATACTTTCGTTTTTTATTCCAAAGACTGTCTGTCATATCAGTGAAAACAAAAGCAAACTCTTGGATTATTTTTGTGAATCACTCGGGCAATGAATCTGCAAAGTGTGGACAAAATTTTAAGGAACCTTCATACAGAAATAAAATTTCCATCCTTGAATAGAAGTTTTGTAACTAAGATATCTGAGTAAGTTCTTCCTCAAGTTTTATGATAAAATAAGAGAATTTATTTGGATGATAAATCACAATCATAGAGGAAGAAGATTACATTAACCATATGATAAATCTTTCTTCTTAGAGTAAAATATTTTAAGGAAGAGAAACATAAAATATGATATAGAGCACGGTTTTTAGTAGAAGTAATTCTTCGTTTCCTACAACTTGAAGAAGAAAACACCAGCAATAGGAATAATTATTAGTTTAAAAATAGAATCCGTAAATTGATGGTTAACTTTTTGTGGCATTATTTTAAATAATTTTTTAATTTATTAATTTTTTTGGTGAGAAAAAGTAATTTTCAAGCGTTGAAGGTATGTAAATGATTTTTAAACTGTTCCTGAATTCCGCAACAATTCAAGCATAACTCTAAAAATATTCTCAAACGACCTAGCGAATTTCAGGTTGCAAATGATGGATCCAAGAAGACAAGATTTATATGGCTATTTTGCACTTAAGAGTCTTGCCAAATATTTTCCCCTGCAGAATTCGAGGACTTTTTGAAATCAAAAAAATATTTGATAGCAGATACAAATTTTATGTCATAATAATTTACTTGGAATTATTTAAATAACTTCATTCTTCAATGATAATTTTCTATTAAAGTTAATATACTGTTAATACTACATATACTATTGGTAAAATATTATTTTTAAACTT
>JAUEJJ010000044.1:4415014-4434820 GCA_032164275.1 Synergus coniferae | reverse complement strand
TCAATGATAATTTTCTATTAAAGTTAATATACTGTTAATACTACATATACTATTGGTAAAATATTATTTTTAAACTTAATTGATGCCTTGTTAGAAAACGAGACCTCGTTCATTCAAAAACGAAAGGTTGGAAATCTCTAAAAATGTCTTACTCTTCATCTACCAGCTTTGGATACTATATAATGGCGAATACAAAGCTGGAACGGCAGCTGTGTTCTTCAAAAGTGAAATAGGAGAGCTAGTTTAGTTCATTCATCGGTTTCGTTTCTTCCCTCAAAAGAAAATTTTCAAAAGCATCGAAATAAAAATTACAAGCTTTCGTTTGTAAATAAAATAGCTCTTCCCGTTTTATTTCAGGTTTCCCTAATAAAAAAAATAAATAAATAAAACTAGAAACGTCTCTCATTTTTTCCTGTGCCCAAAACAGAGTGGAAAGCTACTTTAAATAAAATTAAAAATTATACTACTGAAAAATTACTCTTCAAAATACTATTTTTGTTTGAAGAGCACGTGACAAAGTGGAGTACACCGTGTAATTCGAGTTAGGCAAAAACGTGATCGGGTGGAGTCTAGGCTTGATTTTGCGAATCGGACAAAAAAGACAAAGGCTGGCCTCTATAAAATGAACGGTACATAGAAAACACTGCCCACACACGACTACTAACTCTACCTACGACAACACTGACTGGAGGTAAAAAGTGTGTACTTCGACACGCATTTAGATCTCGTGATTGCACGTGTCATTATATCTCCTAGTCTTCGATCTGCATAATTAAGAAACTCGACCAACGGTATTAGGTTACTCTACTTAAATGTATAATTTCATGTTAATATTTGTAAGAGCTACACGAAATTTAATTAAATATATAAATATAAAAGCCTGTATAAAACTTGATTTTATCATATTTTTTACTGTGAAAATTAAAGCATGGAGTGTTATATAAACAAAAAATTGGCTGAGCCAAAAATGTTGCAAAAACAGTGTAACAATTGATAAGCTTAAACATCAGTTTAATTTAAGTGAACGATAGCTTAGAAACTCGTCGATTTAAATAATTGGATACACTTGTTTCCAATCTGCCACATTAATAAATTTACTTCATTGATTCAAAATCTGCATTTGGTATCGAATAATGGCTCTGAATAATCATTTCCAATCAAAAGAGCTTAGATCACTTGTTGAGAAGTGAGAATTATTGATTTGAGGTTGTTAAATAGTGATCAAATCAAAATATTCTTGCTACACATTGACCGGTTAAATAAAAAATTGTTTGTATGTAGAAGAGTCTTTTAAAGTTTGGAGCATTTGAATCTCCTTTGTGAGGACATTCTGCTGTCCATCAAATTGAAACGACGTAAATGCAGTCGCAAGGAACCTCGCAGAGAACAGACTAATCGTGTTTGAAAGAGCCACTATCCTCGCATAATGTACTAGGCTCGCAGAGAGTTGCAAGCAAGCACGTAAATGCATCAGTACATATACAAAGAGGGCATTTGATGTCAGCAAGTTTCAAGCAAAAGTGATTCATCGATCCGAGAGTTGCTAGACCGGAAGTTTAAATTCGCGGCTGAATAATATCGTATCATACCCGTTGCATTAAAGCGAACACTTTTGGTGCTGTGGATGATTTTTAGTAGGCGTACGTACTGTACGTACTATACCCGAAGTCCAAAAGTGGTATCTAGTCGAGCAGGATCGACTCAATTGGTGAATCATCGATCCCTCTTTATGCCTTGATCCAAACACGTATTGGCACCTGATCTTTCTCAATTAAATTACTCCGAGACTTTTGATTTCGGCTAAGATACTATCTAATTAATACAATAAGTTATTTTTGACATATTGCTTAAATGTTTAGTGCTGAGTGTGGTTTCGACACTTATTGAAGTTTATCATTGATTTGGCAGTTTACAATATACAAATTGAATTTGAATTTATGTAGGAAAAATATACGAGTTTTATACGGTGATCTTTCTTTCCATTCTAATCAGATTTAATTATATAACTGACTTCAATCATATACCACCCATTTTCACAACAATGCTCTCTATTAAAAGAAAGTTCATTCTGTAAGCTCGACAGATTTTTTTTCTTTGTCTCTATGAATGCTTGCATTTTGATACCAGTAAATGAAAAAGGTTAATTTTTTTTGCTGTTTGTTGAGTCGCTAACCGATAAGCCTCAAATGGATTCAACAGATTTGAGCAAACACTAACAAGTACGCAGAAGCAAAGCAGCAAAAGTCAACACGTGTCTTTGACTAAGCGAATTCTTTGGTTTCAAGTTTTTCAGCATTTTGCAGCAAAGTAGAAAATTGTTGTCAGTGACGCGTAAAGTTGCCAATTCATATTAGTCATCGTGGTTCTAATCTATGACGTGCTAACGTCGACTGCACGCGATCATTCCAAGTGCACTGCGTTTCTCGACAGGTTTCCCGATGAATTCCATTCACCATAGAAGGACGAGAAAGGCGCTTCGAGATCTCAAAGACCACTACAGGCTTACTCGAGTGCCTCGAATATTATAAACCTTTAACTTAACAGTTGGCCAATCTGAACTATGACCGAAACATCACATCAGTTCAAAGTGAATTTGTAGATACTAGTTATATCACAACTGCTGGTGTTACAACAGTAGAGTTTCAAGATATTTTACGTAAGAAATAATCTGATGCCGTCCTCCCTCTTTATACATCGGAAGCTTCAATTTCCTTTTATAAATCGCGACATCATAAAAAATGTTAATCACTTTAGTAGTTCAAAATTCACCTAAAAAACAAAAGATGTTAATTGCAAAGAAAGTGTCATAAAATAGAATTTATTTTCATTTTTGACACCATACCAGTTTCTGAATCACACTCGAATTTTTCTTGAAACGTGCGAAATCTTATTTGCATTCATACTCAATTGTCACTTGAGATTTCTCTTGTGCTTTCCAGTAGAAAACTGCGCATTAACTTGAATAGTTTTTATATTTCCGTCTGTTCTAATCCATTGCATTTTTCTTTGAAAATTTACTTTCGCAGGTTTCGCAATACATTTCACTGTCCTCGATAATGACTTTTCAAAGAGGTGAAAACCTATCGATAATATACGTATCAAAACAAAAATTACGATTGTTTCTAACTTGCTAGTTGTTTTAGCAAAAAAAAAAAACAATAATACTGATGAAGGCATAAATAAGAAATTAATCTCAGAGGAACAAAAAAAAGTTGATTGCTCTAAATTGTCAAATTATTGAATTCATCAGATTATCTAGAGTCTAGAGTATACTTTGAACAAAATTGTACGTGCTGCAAATTTATTATAAGCGTGATTAACTCTTTTTCCGAATCTGAAGTGACACTTGAGAAATGATTACTTGTGAATTGTGATGCTTGGAATGAAAATGTCGTCTGCTATCCTTTTGTCTCTCAAGGTTTATCACAGTGAGCAAGATCAGTTTCCAACCAAAATTTGTATTAAAACCGAGAAATATCTGCAAACGTCGATATCGGACTGAATTGCGATAAGAGAGAATAACAAAACCGTTCCTGGAAATTCTCTGCTCCGCGGGTTGTCAGTGTTGGACAGGAGGCCATGGAAAGAAACGAGACATGATGTATCTCTCCTTATCGGGAAGGGACGAAGCTCTTGGATAAATAAAGAGGGTGTCTTATTTTTGTAAGCTAGCATAATGAGCCTGCAAGGATAATCTGTAATATTTAACTTACATCTAATATTTATCGCTCTGCCTCCGCCCAATTTTACGCATGGACATCACCGGGGTGGTGTAAAGTGCTCTAAACGTAAATAAAAATAGAGAAGAAAAAAAAACACAGTTTGCTCCAAAGTGTGAGTTAGTGCAAGAATGTCGGGGAAAAAGAGGGCAGAAGGGTATATGTAGAACAAGAGTTGAAAAATCAAATTCAGTCAAATTTCTTAACTCAATTCTAGACGTACGCTATTTGACGGGCGTGTACCTGAAACCGATTCGTGAGGAGTAATGATTATCCACATTAATTAGAAGAATGAGTCTACCTTTGCGAAAGAATTGTGTAGAAATTTTTATACTTTAAACTTACTTTTCAGTGGAGAGAGATATGCGAGCGAATCCGGCTCCTCGAGTCCAATTTTCTTTACGTCCTGGCACTACAAGCTCACAATTCACATTATAATTTAGACAATTACGGATCAACACCCATCCACCATTAGCATTTTACTCAGTTTGGTTGCCGGAGAAAATCCCAAACGAGTAAAACTTGTGATAAACGAACGACGCGTGAGGGACGACTGCGGTGAAAGCAGCAAAGCGGCAAACGCAAAGCCAGCTGAAACTCTGAACTGCGCATTTCGAATAATTACGAAGTGTGCCGCCATCTTTTGATTATTGAAACAAGACTTTAGCGATCTTTCATCTCGGCAACCGATTTTAAAAGCAGAATATAATATTAGACTGTATTATAGTTTCGCAGGCAAGAGTACACACAATTCAAGAAAGTTTTTAAATATTTTTGTTGGAATTCAAGTGTTTCGAAGAAATGAAAAAGAAACGTTCTCAGATTTGAATTTAAATACCGGTTTTATGCTTCACTAATACCAATAATACTTGCTAATACCATCTGGCCGTAAAATACTGGCGCGAAATTTAAAGTAAAGAAATAAATAAATTCAAAATGATGAAAATAAGGAAATACTCGAAAATTAATAGTGGGTTTAAGTCTTTATTACAATGGAATGCCATAGAGGTCCAGGTTTGCACATACATTTTACAATACCTCCGGGTACATAATAGTAACGTTAAATATAAATACATATCCGCATTGCCACGAAAATCGTCTAATATTTACAGTTACGTATGTCGGGAGTCACACAAAATGAAATGAAGTTTTGGTAAAATAAAAAAAAAAAGCAAATCAGTATCAAACCTCCAAATCGCCCTCGTTCTAGCAGAGGGACGCAGAGTTGATTTTATGCGATGAACAAAAGAAAAAAAACAAACACATTCATGTACTCACAATCACAGATTCAACCGCGATAGATGATACACTATGGATTTAAATTAAACTTAAGATACCATGGACAAATGCAACACAAAATATACCCAGTCCACAATTGCTTTCATCGGCATTCTGATATAAATAGGCAAGAGTATTTCCTTTGACGGAAGAATACACAGATTCTTTCTTATTTTCTTAAAGATCTCATTCATAAATTTCAAACATTCTAACTAATATGTACCTTCTAAACCAGTAGAAGAAAACATGTTTGCTTTAACCAATAAATAATTAACTTCTATTTAACGAACAAATAATTAGGCTCACGATGACATTATTATAATTAAAAATATTTTCATTTAATTATGGGTATTAGATCAAAGTTATAATTTAAAATTGGATTTTTTGATTTTACTTAACAAATATTGTAATTAGGTGTTTTTCCATTCTGTAGTCGCTTTTCAAATGGATTTACATACAAATTGAATTAGATAAAACCATCTTAAATCCTAAGTAAATGTATTTTTGTTCGTAACAAATGAATAAAAGTACGAATTATTCAACGACTTTATTTTTGTCAAGATTCAAAATAGACAAACACATATGTATAGATTGATAGAGAAATTGAACGATTATTTAACAAAATTCAAAAATAAAATTTTTTGTGCATAATTTGTGATCAATGTGCAAGAACAATTCCCTGGATTTGAAAATATGTTTCCCAAGTTGTAGGGTTTTCAACAGATAAGAAGAATTGGTTGTTCAATTATGAAGGCAAGATCGGCAATTATCTCTGCACCAGATACAAAATGGCAAGAAAAATACCATAGTTTCCTATGGAATGTGACAATACTTTATTGGTCTCACTAAGGCACTGTAAAATGTAATAACAGTGTTTTGAAACCGTAAAATCGGAAAAGCTCTTGTTCAAATTATAAAAAGAATCTAAATGTTTAAATTTTCGAAGGCAGAGTGTAGTTCTAATTTAACTCGCTAATTTCTCTCTAGGAGATTAAATTTCGTACATATTATTCGTATAGATTTTTCATCGAAAGACACATATGCGTTTTATAACAATTCTTAAATAAATAAGTACAACGTAACTCAAGTATATAATGATTTTTAACAGTCTTACTCGAGGAAAAATCGTATTACAAAACCAGTCGACATAATAAAATAAGGATAGTTTAAATTGTAAAAGAAGAACGATTCTTAAAATTAAATGTAATAACGTAATTAATAAGAATTCTATATTAATGTAAAAATGTTCAAAGTGTAGATTCGTAAAAGTAAAGAATTATCTAATATTTGACTGAAATACTGTTTTAAAATATTTAAATTCCTTCCTTTAAACATCACGAACGTTTTAATAGTATGTATGTGCTCTATGGATTAATATCCTTTTATTTATATTCATTTGGCAAGCTAAACTATTCAAAATCTAGAGTACGTTGCTGCTTTTTGAGAATTTGAAACTACTATTACGTGTAATATAACGTTATTTGAAATATTCTAAAAATATAAACCTTATTCGAATTTATTAAAGGAAAACTGGACAATTAAAGTAGCTTCGTTATGAAGCTAGAAAAAAATATTCGAAATATATATAAAATTGAGGAGAAATATATTCAAAATTGTTTACTAATTAAATATTGAAAGATTTATATTACACGTAACAAACAAAGACAAAGATAACAATTCCTTTTTGTGTAGCCCACAAAGTATAAGTTTTGTTAAATTCAATAACTTAAATTTCTGCACACTATCAATTTCAACATTTTGTAATTGATAAAACTTCGAGAATATCTACATTTTCGATATGCTACTTGTTTTCCTCGTTTAATTCAATTACTATACACCATATGATATATTTTAATCCCTAAGTGGCAGTAAATGTATACTTCTAAAGTCTAACCGTGCCTGAGAATCCTATGTTTTCTGCGTAGAATCGCTACTCTAGTTTAAGAGTCACTTGCAAATGGTAAATTAACTACATACAAAGAAGTTATCAACTGTCCAAAGTAACAAAGCGTACAACAATTCAAGTTTACGTGAAGAATTCCAATTGCAAATATTTCTATAAATTCTTGATTTTAAAAAATAAAGAAGCTCTTATATTATACAGATTAGAAAAAGTCGCCTTAAGAATTTCTCAAGTATCACAGTTATTTTAAAAGATGTACAACAAAATGCGATAGTTCATAAGGAATGTTCTCAAAAAATAAATAAAAAAATACAAGATTTAATCCATTTCAAACCAGACAGAAATGTCTTACTTCGAGTCATAGAATTGGTCGCTGATGAAATATATATTTTTTTTTAGAGAAAACAAAGCGACAAAAAATTGCTACGGAGTTATAAGTATTTCGTTTTTGCTCAATTTTTTTGCATAATCTATTCTCATAAGCAAAAAATTTTTGTAAGTTTCAAGCGGAACAAACCATTTTTGTAGACAAAAAAATTTATTTAAAAAAATCAGAATTTAATTTTTTTTTAAATAATAAATAAATTCTCTTGGCAACACAAAAGGTTTGGCCCATTTGAAATTTACATATCTTCCCATTTTTTTAACCCAAAATTATTTTAAATTTCACTTTGCACTTAGAAAGAAGATAATAAACGTAATCGTTTCATATACGACTTAAACTTAAATGCCTGCCTAATTTTAAAATCAGCATTTCTCTAGAGTAGCAATCGTAAAATATCAATACGTCTTCAACTTTCAATTCTTTATCTAATATCAACATTTTACCTAATATCAATTATTTCCTGAAATCAATTCGTTTGTATCAATTCACGAATTACAAGTTTCCGAAGCAGTTTTTCCGTTCTAAATTTCTTTTCTTATTTACTCTCGTTGTTTTCATTGGGAGACTGCGAAGTATTTTGAGCACTTCTCTTAATGTTAAGTGGAAGGAAATATGTTTACTTGAGTACCTTTTGAAATAGAAAAAGCTCCTTAGGATTGACTGGCAGTGGCTTTAGCTTTAGACTTGCGACCTAAAAGTTTTCGGAAGGAAGAAGTCCATCTTGAGCGGGTGAGTCCTGTGGTTCGTTGAGCTTCTTCAGTGCTCGAGGACTCGCTGATTTTACGACTACTATCACCGCATTCATAAGACCGTGATCTTCGGTCCCCTTGTTCCGAGGAGAACCTGCAAGGAACGGATCTTTGATTTAAGGGTGAAGAATGAAGAGATGTTTTGGGATCTTGTGCTAATTCTACTGGATCAAGGTGAGAAATTTTCGATCGGAATTCATACCCTGAGTCCGAAGAAAAAGCTCTTGCGGTTGGTGGAGCACTGGAATTTGTGGAAGAAAGGGATTCTTCAACGACAGGAGTGTTGGGATATTCTTCGTCGTCTTCGGAGCTGTTGCTGGAGTCGATGTAACTGATTCCTTGGTCTAAAGGTGAGCTTGTTCGCAAAGGTGGTAAGGCTGATGGTATGTTGGGACGCAACCAAGTTCGCAAATCCTGAAGCGGTGTTTGAAGGCATTTGAAGAGTTTCCCGCTAAAAAAATTATTTAAATTAGATTAAAGGACTAAATATTTTGAGTACACTAATTAAGGATATTGAATCAAAGTGCTAACTTCAAAATTCGATTTCATTATTTTACTTAATAAATATTAGAATTAGAATTGTATCTTCCCGTTTAAGCAAAAAATATTTAAATTAGACATTTTTCGACTCTCTACGCATAATTCTATTTGGAAAATCAGTACCGCTGCAGAGGGTAAAAGCAAAGTAAAAGTATCTAGTTATAATTTTTATTGAGTAAAATGAAGAGATCGAATTTTGAAGTTAAAACTTAGAGCCAACAATCTCAGCAAGACAAAATTATGTTCAACTTACTCATCACGATAATCGTCAACATCAGCAAATGTGCGTCTGGCGTAGATACAGACAGAACACCTGCGTCGACGTCTGCATGAAGTCGCGTGAAATGCAGCGGCGCGAAGATGTTGCGCAGCGTACTGAAGTGTTGCAGCTTCGTGTTTCATCTCTTCTCGACGACGACGCTCAGCGCCTAATTCGTCTTGTTCCACTCTCAGTTTCTCCTTCAACACCTCATTCTGAAATTAAGATAATATAATCAGATATAATTAATTTTTTTGAAGTCACTACTTTTTAGTAACTAAATATAATAAGTTCTAATTAATCAAGGGTTCACAATTCTACATGAAAAAAAATTGTGGAACCAACTAAAAAGAGCAATGTGTATACAAGCATTCATGAGAAGTAGAGTATTGGGTAAAAGTTTCGACCTTCTTACTTTAGCCTTATCTAAAAGACTTTCTTCCTTAATAACTGTCTCAAACTAACGGGTAATGAAATATTGCATTCTGATTAGATTGTTTGCATGAAATTAATACCTTGTGACGAAAAAAGCTCTGAACTATTAACTCAAAGTCGTTTTCTGGAAAGAGGCGAGAAATCTCGAGAATATGAAACCTGAGATGGCTTTTATTAGAAACAGATTTAAGTGAAACAGGAACTGACCGGAATCCTCGTTTGAGAAATAAGAACAGATTTTAAGGGGTTTTTTCTCACTTGATCTTGGCCTCTCTGTCAATCAATCGAGGTTTTCTTTTATACTTTTATATAAAAAATAAGTATCAATACAGCGTGAAAAAATATCTAATTAAAACACTTGACAAATAAATCGAAAATTTCGAATTGTAAAGTTAGAACTTTGACCCAACACCCTTAAAAATATTTAAGTCACTATCATGAATGAGAAAATAAATAATCAAAATGTCCCGACTTTTTCATGATTTCCAGGTTCGCCATGACCTAGGAGATATCGTTTAAAGTCCGTTAATTTTATTTTCTACTATAAAATTTTTCTGTTCCTTGTAACATTGTAGACTTGATTAATCGACGTGCGTCGAAACTATAAGGAAGAACGACGATGGAAAAAGTTTGTAGCTTTCATAAGAGTAATTGCAACTCTTAACTGCAATCTATTATTTACAACCGATATTGCCCTAGCATGCAACAGGTGAGTCATGCTAGTGTGCTAATTAGCATACAGCAAGACTATAATGAGAAGAATCGATTCGTCATCGCTCAGAATTGCTCAGAATCGCTTAAAATGACATTTTTGATTTACAGCTTCAGTAACTGAACTGTTGCGGTTTTTAAAAATTGAAAAAACTTCTCTTGAATTAGCTGCATCAATTGTTTGGAATTCTCAGGGTCAAGGTGGTCCTTGATGACCATAGATTAACTTTTGTGGAAGACATACCTCGCGTTCCAACGCGTCTCGCTCTGCACGAATCACCGTGACCTGTCTGATGACTTCCTGTCTTGCTTGTTCAAGAGATCTTCTCGTCATCTCGTTCTGGGCTGCTTGAATTTGCAACTGTCGCAGTGCAGCTGCTTGTTCACGTTCCAGTTGATCACGTGCTGCTTTACAGGCGTCTCGGTCTTGTCTAACTCTTTCAGCCTCATCCTCGAGACGTAGATTTCGTTCCAACTGCATGAAGAGTTCCTCTTCCTTATCCCGAAGTTCCGACTCGCAACCTTCAAGTCTCTTCTCCAACTGTTGTCTCATCTCTTCCAGCTGGTCTCGTTCAGCCTGAAAAAATGATATTCATTAGAAATCAAGTTGATAACATGAATGGGATTTAAAGGATTTTAAAGAATTTCCATTAAAAACCATTAAAAACCTTTTTGATAAGAAAAACTTTAAAAAATAGCCGATTATATCCCGGCTTTCCATTCTAATGGCTATCCTCAACCTGTAATCATCTCTCTAAACCTGAATTAGTAAAAAGTCGGTCACTAATTAGCTTTAATGAAAAATTCGACTAATTGATGGTCGTTTTTGACTAAAACTTGAAATACAACTAATAATTAGTGAAAATTATCATTGAAGTAAAATAGTGATCAACTTTTTACTAATTCAGGTATAGAGAGCAAGTTCCCTAGACTATTTTGTGCTACTTCTGTTAATTTTGAAAATTCAATTTAAACGGAAATCTGATAACTCATCAATAAACTGATAATTATTACGCAGGATTGACCCAAATGATGACGAAGATCTTCACTACATTTTTGAGGAGCTTTTGATTAAGTCTGCAGTATAATCATTTACCAATCTCGATTAGAGAAATTGCGTAGTAACTCAGCTTGATGAACGAAAAAAAGCAAATCATCGGGCATTACGACCCCACCCTGAAATTTAATATGAATTAACGACCGACTTCCAGACAGGATCCGCAGGAAGTACAGCGAGACGTAGGTGCGCCAGGAACTCACAGATATATTCAAACTGTTGGTTGTAAGTACTTGTCACCGTTCATGTAGACTTGTAGACTGATCTTGATCTACAAATCATGTTCCAATAACGGGAACACTTATATATTAACACTCATTTATTCTCGCATTTATGCAAGAGAAGCAATTTCAATGTCAGGCCTCAAGCTATAATAGTTGCAAGTCTTTTGAAAACAATTTCAAAAACAACTTTAATCGAAAAAAAACTTTCGTTCTTGATTTAAAGAGATTAAGTTAAAGATTCTAGACTCCAGCAGACTCTAGAAGCTTGAGGACTTTACGAGTCTAAGTCAATTTATGGCTTAAGTAGAACAGACAGACGGGATCTACTAGAACTTTTTTCATTAGTTGATGAGAGGTACTTAAAATATTTAATGTTTCTTAATGGAACGAATGTGACGTGACCATCGGCGGAAATGGAGGTTCAAGATCTTGGAATTGTACTAGGAAGGTGCTCCAGTTTCGGGAACTGACGAGACTTACAACTTACAATCAGCGAAACGAGAATTCTAATGACATTTGCAATTGTGTCTAGACTTCTCAGCAAGTATGTTTTTACGATCGTTCAATACGTTTCACAATTTCTACACTATGTTCAATAAAATGTACAATTGCACACAGAAAAGTCTACTTTTTTTTTACAGCTTGTTTTTGATACACCTTAATTTCAAGGGAAGTCATACACATGTAGACACCCTTTAATCATTGAAGCTATAATATGAGTACATACAGGTACATATAAAAAGGGATAAAATTTCTCGCTACAACTAAGGTACCATCAACCCCCGTTAGAGCTTTGAAATGTGAAATCACACCTTTTTTAATTAACCTAACGACAAGGTAACTGACACTAAACTGTAAAAAGCTTCTTAAACGCTTCCTGAAAACTGTACTTGAAATTCATCACCCGTCACTTTTCCTCTATGCTTCTATTCAAAATAACTAAAAAAAACATTATAATATTTATCATCTCCTTGATAAATTAATAAAATTCAAACATGGGATAATCAATACTTTTTTTATAAATAAAAGAAATGGAATGACTTTCTCGAGTTGGCTTTGACGTTGAGGAAATCTCCTAATTGTAAAAAATTTATGAATCAGATTACATTTGCAGAGAGAAAGTGGTGATCTGTAACCTCGACGAACGAAAAAGCGTTGTAAGGATTTATATTTTGTTCGAAAAGATCGACTTTTGTTAGAACAACGATGATCTAAGAAATAATTATCTTAAATAATGATCTCTTGTTTACATCATTATTTATTTTCATCTGCTTTTTTTTTATTTTAATGGCTCTTGTATTCCTTTATCATTTATGCTGCGCCTCTCAGCGTACATTCATAAACTTTGAATTTCGTTAGCTTTCTACTTCGTTGAGAAAAGCCGTATAATTGTGCGTTTCTACTGCTATTATCCTTCGTTTAATATTTTATTGGGCTCTCGAAGCATGAAATTTCGCAATTGCTTTTCGCGAGCACAGTAAAGAGTGATGTTTAGATCGAAATCTATTTTACAACGCTTTTATATTACTTTAAAAGCAAATTGTAGTGATTACCGAGTTAAAATAACAATTCCATACGAAGATAAAACGGTAAAGATATAAGTCTATCTGATGAGAGGCTTGAAAACAATTGGTTCAGACATCAAACGATTGGAAGAATCCAAATTTGGAAAGCATATAAGATCTTTTAAGTTAGGATATCTACTCAATTTTGCCCACGAAATTCCGGGACAATTGAGACTTCATTGGTAATATCATTAAAATGATACTCCCAATTAATAATATTGAAAGTAATCGCGGAAGTTGTAATTCATCCTATCAGGCAAAAAAGAACCTATTTGACATTGTCATTCATTTGTCCAATTGATACCTGCGCGATTGAGTCACGACTAGATTGGAACAATAAGTAGTAGTACACCTGGCGTTTCAGGATTTCTTCGCAGGAGCTATTTTTCAGACCTCTCACTCTCTCAGGCTTTGACATTCTTGAGTCATTGACACTGAACAATAGATGCTGAGAACCCAAAGTTGTAAACAGTAAAATTATACTTGGAGCTGGGAATTTTAAAACATTTCTCCATATTTCTCGGACAAAATTTATTTTCCAGCAAATTCGAGCCTTCGAGTATATAAATAGAAGATTGCTTAACATTCATCTTGACGATCTCGCGCATTCGTCTCATATTGCCTTGTTCTCAGATACTTGAGACGATTAGCATGTCACTCAGAACCTGCAAAGAATTTCTGAGATTCTGAGATCGAGATGTTCTCATTCCCTAATGTCATGACGACAATACAGTGTTGTTGACCCATCACAGCGCTGAGATATCTACGTGCATGTAAATTTGTGCTGAATGCTAATTATCGCACGTTCGTTACATGCAGTGCTTTTTCATGGCTTTTTCGCACAGTCACTGCCGACGAATCTGTCGAGCGTGAACTGCGTGAATGCACTCATTGTGCAATCCTTCGTATTCACAAGGGAAAAAATTCTATCCGTATTTATGAAAAAATTACGCATGGTTAATGTTCACATTAAATTGATGTTCATGCTCAAAAGGAATTTAAAAAAAGAAGCACGAGCTTCTCACAATGACAAGTGTAAAATAAAGGAGAAATGTAATTAACTTTTTAGATTCAGAGTGCAAATTAGTCTTTTGGAAGCATGCAAATTATTTTAAAACGAATTACATATAATTTGAGAAGCGTTCCAAATAGAAGCATGTATAATTTGCGAGATAATTTGTTTGATTATCAATGCTAAAGTGTCAGTTTAAATAATTTAGAAGATATATTTTTCAGAGAGTAAACCGAAAGTAATTATTTTCAGAAAAATGATGATTGTTTCGCAGAAATGAAAGTAAGAGTTGGCGGAACCTGATTTGGAGATCAACAACGTGTACCTACAAGACGTAATAAAACGGATATTGGTATCATGTTTGTAATTATGTAACACAATCGAGTTGCACGAGTCTCATGACTTGTTCGGTCGGTGATGAACGACCTTTCACTCTTGCAGGTTCCTTTTCTCTCGCCATCGGAGATTAATTAGACAAGATACGGAACAATCCCGAGTCTCTTTGAATGGACATGCTCGTCCATCTTTAAATGCTGAAATAAAATACGAAAAGCACGAGGAGGTTTAGAATGTTTGAAAAACCATAATTAATGAGGCAGAAAACGGGTTACTTATTAGCAACCCGCATCCTGTAATATATTGTTAAGTAGCCATTGCTACATTTGGAACCAATCCATTAGATAAGCTACTTTGTTATTTAAATACCCGGCTTTTTTCATTTCAAACATTTGGAACAGAATGAAATCTGTTTTCCAAGCATTTTCGTTTTCTTATATCAGGTTTCAGGCTTTGTGTCGATACTATTTCCACTTAATTATACCGCGAATTCGAGTCACGGATCTCCCATTTCTCGCACGTTCTACTATTACGGTTTGCTGGATATTCCTGAACGGAGAAGCTAATTATTATGGTCGTAGGTGGCTCTTTCGCGCGGTAAACAGTTAACTTCGACCTCGAAACCACGACGTGGTGAGGTCACCAGCTCTCACGGTCTGGTGAACATCTTCTCGAAAGTCTTCGCCAAGAGGCCGAATAAAAGGTTTCATCTAAAAGTCAACAACAACTCTCTGGATTTAACTATTACGCCAAGTCTATATCATACATAAGTCACATCCTTCTTTTTGTTACAGCCAAAAACATTTCGGGATGAAATTCAAGTCTCGTTTCATCCTCCAGACTTTATAAATATTTATATTTATATTCTACTTATTCCTTCTGCAATATGATTACGTAACACGTGAGTCAAACAAATTGCTAATCAGTCCGTAATTTATAAAGTAGCAAATTTTATAATTTATACACTTGCCAAATTTTGAATTGTAAAACTGAAAATAAATAGTCCTATTTAGTATTTAGCTTCAAACGAAAATTTGAACGCTCGATTTTTCTAGCAGACTTTACTTTTTATCTTTGGAAATCGTTAAAATGCTCTCGGGGATTATATTCCACGGATTTTAATCGAGGAAGAGGAACTTAAATCAAAAAAATTTAAATTCGTGTTTTCTTTTTGGACAATATTCATAAATCTGTTTACTTTCCGGGCACGAGAGCCGGTGAATGTGCCGGGACTTTCTTGAAAATTCGAGAACACCACTTTGGAATTGAGATTTAACACGAGGGTTTGACGAAGGATCTGTTTTAAAGCCTGGGTCAGCCTGGGTACCTTACTGTCTGGAGTACCTTAGTGTCTGGGCCCTGGGGTACCTTAAGGCCTTAAGCCAATGGTCAATCATAAACCATTCCAGCTGGCCAGGGTTTTGTACCTTTCAACTTGACAGATCATCAAGACGGCGCCAATAATCATCACGTACGAAAATAAGAGAATGTAACGAAAAAGAAATACCCATTTATACAAATTTTCTATTGTGTTTTTAATAATTGAAATTCAAACTTTTCAAAGAGTTACGCACGCGTGCCACATTTTTATTGTCAACGTGTGATTAGAATTTTAAGTCAAACGATGTTCAAAATATTAATAAATAATAGACAACGACCCTCAAACTGGTAGAATACTAAACACAATTCTTTTCCTTATTTGTCTCAAATGTATTTTGTATTCAATTACATTATTGCTTTATAATCTTTTTAGTTTCCAATTTCGTTTTACTGCAAGTCTACGATTGAGATTCAACTTCTCTGCAAAAATTGTGAAATCTTCAAGTTTCAAGGTTGAAGCATTTATTTCCTTCCACACCTTTTCCTGTCCACTAGAAAGGAAACGCGGAACTCGGAAGCCGATGGAATCGTAAATCATCAGATTTACGAACCAATATTGTAATCGTTATTTCTTGTTCGACGCTTCGACAGTTCCAAAAGATTTTTTTTCCAATTCCTACCTTACAGACAAGAAAGTAAATAAAAATAATGCACTAATGTAAATGCAAAAATTTATAAAAACTTTGGTTTAATTCGTAGAATTATTGTATATACAAAAAGTAATCATTATATTCTAAGTATCTCGATGTGTGTGGCCAAGTGACAAAATTGTTTATATTATAGTCGAGCAGGACTGGACTGGTCTAGTCGATGTGTGTGGCCAAGTGGCAAAATTGTTTATATGATAGTCGAGCCGGACTGGACTGGAAGTTTTTGTCACGAAGGTCGATGTGCGTGGTCAAGTGGCAAAATTGTTTATATCATAGTCGAGCAGGTCTGGACTTGCCTAAAATTTTTGTCACAAAGGATTTAAGTTGGTCTTGATCAGTATTCGTTGAATAAAAGCACAAGTTCATTTATAGAGTACATCGGTTGCTTTATTTCCGTACCCTAATTCCCAACAATTGTTTATATTTAGACATTTATACAATTTAATATTTGATATCATAACAGGCTTTGTCACTCCCACTTATCATTGTGTCAACAAGTAGGCTTAACGTGTCACAGATATATATTTTGATAAAACACACGATCAGATCATCATAATCTAAAAGACACACATAAAAATGTATCAAATCTAGAAACATGATCGAGAAATTGCAAATCAAATATTCTTTAAAAATTGATTTCACAAAAAATGCTAATATTCGCTTATCCACTTTTATGAATGCTCTAATGGAGTTAATGAAAGCAGATTAACTCTATCGCATAAACATTCTGTTTGCGCTATTTATATCAGTCCCTGTTGAAAGATTATTGGTGCATTTGCTCTGCAAATATTGAACCTTCTTTTAACTCTCTGTGGCATGGCGGTCGGATAAACTTGATGAAAGCATGCTTCTTCGCTTGTTTAGATTCCTTGAGCAATAAATTATAAACGTGACGGGCCGTGGCAAATAATTTCCCGTATGTCAAATGCTAGTAGGTGAAATTCGAACGATCATTAGAAAGCCATGATGATCGAGATATATTACAGTATTTTATTATGCACGTCCGATCTTGCTGATAAATCTTCGGTGAGCGAATATGAAATTTCCGCAGCGAAGCGACACCAATTTCACACGTATAATAGTCAAAGTGGAAAATGTTATGGCATCTTGCTTCTTGCAAATTATTGTTAAGTATGGCTTGACTGAACACAAACTTTATGAGGTAAAATCAGTTTGTCTTCTCGGACGTGCAAATATGGAATAGATATATATTATAATATAAACCTAACACAAAAAGAGGTTTCTTTAATCACATTCGGGATTTTGGTTTTTCGGTAAAAAGATGTTGTCCTGTTTGTTGGAAAATTTATCCTAGATAATGAAGGAACACCGTAAATAAATTCTAGAACCTAGACGGTATTTCAGGTTTCCTCCGAGTCTTTTCCTTCCTTAGCGAACCGCAATCTTAACTAGACAGGTATTTCCTCCTCATTGCGGTATCTTGAATCATCCGAAGGATTCTCGCGGCATAAAGATTCCCGATCTAAAGAAAATACAGAATAAGTCTCTCTACCAGTTGTAATAATAACGACTACGCTCCTCGTTCCAGTTAACGACTTTTGAAATAATTTCTGACTTCCTCTCAGGGACTCTACATTCTCTACAATGTGCGTGCATTTTACATTTATTATTATGCTTTGTCCCTGATACGATATCACGTATCTACCTCACTGTTCGACATTTCTGGAGGTATAAAATGTCTCTTCATGACCACATCACGACTTTCTCTCTGGATTCAGACACTGATTTTAAAAATAATCAAGAAAAAATATGGACCTCGCGTGCCAAGAGAAATCGTCATTGTTAAGCTGCAAATTGTATTTAATCAGTTTCTACTTTTTGCAAATCAAGATCTGAATAAAAGCGAAACGAATCGGAGGGTATTTTAAAATTGATAAGAAATTTTAAATCTTCCACTTGAATATTTTAATTTTCAAGTAATTATCACTAGGCTCGTCACTAAGTATGTAGGTGTAGCATAGGTAATTACAACATAAGTATCGAAAATTGAATTAATTAGAAACCTTGGGGAAGATAATTACTGTATTCTTGAGTCTAGACAATAGCGGTTATTTTCCTGGTCTAGAATTATAATAAGTGTTTTCCTAATCTATTGAAATTAATTTTCCTCTCGCGGTAAGCCAATCCTGATAAGAGGGAGCATTATTATTATCATAGTTCCTAGCCCAACAATGCTTGCAGGTCGCCGATGTAATTATTATAGTTCCGAGGCTCGTCAGTGCACTTTTATCTTTTTATCTCGGATCGCAAGAAAAAGGAAATATATGTTGGTAAAAGGGAAGACTATAAATAAATAAGTAATGGGCTGCCATGCTCGCTTTAGAGTGAACAACTCGAATACGATGAATCGATGAGAGTTGATCGCTTATGAACTCGTGCGATACGTAGACTAACTGTAGTCTCGATAACGAAACCTTCCAATCGGCAAGAAGTAAATTATAATTACAGATTACAACTTGCTACAAAATCATCAAATCATCACTGCTCAATTCTCACGGTATAATGTTTAAAGAAAAAGAAAAAAACATCAACATTTACGTTCTGAACACACGCGATTCATCTGAAATCATTGTAAATGACTGGGTAGATTAAAATAGGAACTGTTAAGGAAAATTGAAATAATTTCTTAACTTAAATTACCACTTGGAAAAATTGAAATTCTCCTTTTCTTCGAAGACTTTGGGAATTCGTTTTGAGTTTAACGATTTAACGGGATGCATATTTGAGTTAAAAATAACAGGAACAGCGAATTCCAGTTCTTTTCTTGTCTGCAGTTTAGACAGAGACAAAAAAAAAGTTGCAATGAAAATTCCACGTGGGCTACTTTTTCTTTTATCTTGGTCGCTTTATCAACCATTTTTTAATTGAAATTAAAAATTGAAAGGACAATAAAAGAATTCAAAGGTTTTTAAGAAATTAAAAAAAAATTTTAATTTTTAAGAAATTCCACGACGTTAAAAAAATTAGTAAACTATTAAATTACATAAAATATTTTGTGTTACACATTTCTTAATTGATACATTTTTTCTTGCAAAATAGAAACAAAAATAAATGAACGTTTCAATCGTAATGAGACTGCAGAGGGCTACCTAAATACAAGAAACTGTGACCAAAGTCACGTAGTTGAGAATCGAGTTTTAACCACGGTTCACGTTTCTTTGAAAAACGTGTTTGCACAGCAGATGAGATTTGTACTGGATGCACTAGGTGGTGCAGAATTTTCGAGCAATTCACAACATAATTCATCTTTGATTAAAATTTAGTTTTAAATTTGATGAGATTCGATTTTCACTACCGAATTCTTTATAATTTGGCAGTGTTTAAATTTAATCTCTTTAATTAATAAATATTTTTTCTGCAGATTGAAGGAACCTTTTATTAAAAGGTATAATTGAGACATGGCCGGATTAAGGGGGGGGGGGGGCTGTAACCCGGGGCCCACAAATGCTTCCTAAGTTTAAAAAAAATTTTATCATAATCATAATATATAAATTTATTATTTTAATTGTCTAATACTGGTAACATTTTTTTACTCTACTTATGCTGAACCTAAAAATCTAGAATTATAAATATTACGAATTA
>JAUEJJ010000044.1:4252778-4272338 GCA_032164275.1 Synergus coniferae | reverse complement strand
CATGTACATACGTCAGTTTAGGTTGGGTCATAGTTTAGAATTCAGAGAGGAATTTTGTTAAGATATCGGAGAGTCTCAAGCACAAATTAGTTAAGACTGGTTAAGAGGTTAAGATTTGTGAGAGTTGAGTCAAAGAATATCTTTGGTTGAGTCGTAGAGGGATTCCCTCTACGGTTGAGTGTACCTAAATGATAAGGAAGAAATTGTTTTTATCATCAGAAATTCACTAAATTTAAATTTTTAATTTAGCGAGTTTCTGAATTCTGAATTAAATGTTTTTTAAAACATTTAAACCCCTAATTTTATTACCTTGGCTTATGTTTATATATTAGATAACACTGAATTCATTGAGTTCTAATTATTAATTGTGTTTAAAGAAAGCTAAACAATTAGTAAAATGTCAGTCTCAGATGCGGAACTATTAGTATTGCGGTGGATCAGTGTTCTGATCTTAATTATGAACCCCTTTAAGAGTGTCACGCAGTGTCACGTTCACTATGAACTTACTTATTTGGTGATCAGTGTTTATGATTCCGATCTAAGTGTAAATCATTATCTTGTGCCGCTCGATTATCAGCCTTTAGAACACGGCTTCTTTATCCCCTCTAGCCAACGAAGAGTGACAATTTAAATTGACGTGAAGTCTCATTACGATTTATGTGGATTGTGTATAATATTGTGAATAAACTAATGATAATGATAAAGCCAACTTCAGTTCATTAGTGTGTTTGAATTTCCCTCTCTAAAATCCCAATTTTAGCGATCGATTGGTTTTAATCTGGTTTTAACCAATCAACAAGCAGTGCAACACCACGGAAATCAGCCAATCACTATTGGCTATAGAAGAAATCATTGACAGTGGCGGCCGAGCGGGCAGAGTGGCGGTGGGGTGGCGCAGCTGAATATGTAACAACATGTACATAGTACATACACATCACAATCATCACATACATTTGGCTCGTGGTCTAAATCTTCGAAATCGAATATGTAAAACTTGCTTGAATTAATTCCATCAAGGATCAAGCACCAATAAAAGGAAGATAAATATAAGGATCAAGGAGACTACAAGTGACATAATTTTCTTGTTCAAAGGACAAAAAAAATATTTCATTATACTCATTGTGTTCGAGGAAGGAATGCAAAAAATTGATTAAATAGAGTGGGACTTGTGAATTTTGGAAAAAATGGAAGACGACAGTGAACAGGATAACGTGATCGAGGATGATTATTATGCATTTATGAACATCCCCAGAAATGTGAGAGAATGTTACTTGTAATATTTAATTTACTTTCTCTTTTTAAAAAACAATTTTTCGTGTCCTCACACGTGTCGTTATAATCCATTGCTGACGTAACCTCACTCTTTCGACAATTTAAACCCGGCTTAACTCATTAATCAGAAAGAATTTATGTTTATTGCACAAATAATTCAATGATTCTAGTTAAATTCACATTCTAAAGGTTATCAATGATAAAGCCTTTTCTTCATCAATGAAATAATTGTTTTAGCACATACAAAACTCTTTAACACATCTATATATGCACTCATTATTATATTAAATCAGCTTGTCATTCACACTTTTTGACTTAAATAGATCATTTTTTGTATAAATTTATTTAAAAAGTAATCTAATGACTGTTCATATGTTTCGTGAAGAGAGTTTTCCAAGTCGGAATAGTGTTTATTGATTAGTTCTATAAAAAGCTTTTTCTCAGTATTATTCGTTATTTTTCTGGTAAATTTTCCTGATTATTTATTTCCTGGTTATTTTCCTGATTGAGACAAGTTTTTCAAACCATTTGAATTTTGTTTTCTACCCCATGAATGTTTCATTAGGCAACCAATGAAGAGATTACGAGTGCATATCGCAGACTCAGCAAATTGTACCATCCTGATAAACATCCAAACCCTGAGCACAAGCAGGAAGCTGAGATCTTATTTAATCGAACCAGAAGAGCTTACGAAGGTGTGCTCTCACGTTTTGTTATAATAATCTATAATCATTGTACTCTTTCCTTGAAGTTGACAAGAATCTGTTTTAGTTTTAAATGATCCTCACAAAAGAGCAATTTATGATTCCCTGGGAACTCGAGGACTAGAAACTAAAGGATGGGAAATTGTTCAGCGTACGAAGACTCCTCAGGAGATCCGTGAGGAATATGAACGTTTAGCTAGATTGCAGGAAGAAAGCCGATTGCAGCAGCGAACTAGTCCAAAGACGAGCTTCACTGTTAACATCAATGCCAGCGATGTTTTCAGTCCGTACGATGATAGCTATATCAGCGATGATATATTCTCATTGATTCAAGTTAGCGGAATGACATTTACTCAATCCATTGAAGCTCCTCTAACAACAAAGGATACTTTAATAATGTATGGCCAGCTTAATGTACACAATGGTACTGGTTCTGGAACCTGTAATGTAGCTGCAAAGCGATTAATTTCACCTAAGGGATGGGTGGAGGCAGATATTGGAATTGGAAATGGAAATGGCCCTACTCTTTCCTTAAAGGGGTTTCGCACATTAACTAGGCGACTATTCTGCACTGGAGATATTATAATTGGTTTCGGTTCCGAATTGGCCAAATTCGGTTTAGCAGGATGTATGTTTTTAATTTTTACTTTTACTGAGATTTATCTTCATTTTTAAATTATGTATGGCACCTAATAAATGTATTCATTACAGCATTAGCGATGCAGTTGGATAAACATACAGTTGGATACCTTACGTATAAAGTACAATCTGAAAGTGGCATGTCTACAATTATAGAAAGGAACACACCTCGTTCATATACTTCTTTCACCATTCATTTTGGACTTTTAAATTCGTATATAAACCTTAGTTACACATACAAAATGGATGAGAGGAAACTGAAACTAAAAAGCACAGGAAGGTTAACATCGGTTGTTTTTATACACAACCTATATTGAATTAATAATGCAAATTACTGGTAATTTTTCATTTTTAGAGTTGGAACTTTTGGCGGCTTTGTTGAGTACGGTGCTGAAAAAAAGGTCTCGACTTACACTTCTCTTTCGACTGCAGTTCGTGTAGGGGTACCGACGGGAGTTTCCCTTAGAATTAGATTAAGTCGAGCATCTCAAAGCTACACCTTCCCGATTCATTTATGTGACGAAATCTTCCCAGCTCCAGTTTTTTATGCCACAGTAGCACCATTAATTACTTGGACCATAATAAAGAAGTTTATTATTGATCCAGTTCAAAAGGAGCAAAAAGAACGTAATAAAGAGAAACAGAGGGAAGCAAATAAATCGATGATGCTTGAAAAGCAAAAGGAAGCCAAAGCAGCCATTGAGTTGATGAAAGCAACATTCAGTAGAATTAGAGCTGAGGAAGAAGGAAAAAGAGGATTAGTAATAACGAAAGCTCTTTATGGGAGATTTGTTTATCCACAAGATAGAGTTTTAGGAGAAGATCCTACAATTGGACCGAGAGATGAAGTCATAGATGTGACTATTCCATTGCAATGCTTAGTAAATGATTCAAAATTAGTTCTTCATAATGCAGCAAAGGTAAATTTATTCGAAGCGCTGTAATTGTGATATTCAAATTTTATATATACTTTTTTTACAATTAAATATTTTCTTTTATTTAACACAGAGTCAGCTGCCAGGATTTTATGATCCGTGCGTTGGAGAAGACAAGCAATTACTCTTGCAATATCTTTTCCACGCACAAATTCATGAATGTATTATTAAGGACAATGAACCTTTGAGGATACCAAAGCAATGTAAATTCCCTTCCTTTCTTTAAAAATATACATAATCACTATGTATATTTTTCATTACAGGTACTAATATATTTTTTTTTTTTCAGCCCACCGAGTAAATACCACATGACGCAAGCAAACTCTTCAAAATCTTAAAAAACATACCTTTGTTTTGACTTGATAACTTTTGAGGATGTAGACTCATTGACTCTTAATCGTTGAATTTATGGAAGCTTTATAGATGGAAATCTATTTGTTATTCATTTACGTGATTGATTACTACTTTCCTCTCCCGAAGACCTACGTTTTTTACTGCTTGAAAGGGTTGATGAAGATTTTTTTCATGCAGATCACATAGAGGTTAGGCGTTTTAGCCATTTAATTCGGGCTTTGACCTAGAATCTGTTTACGACAAAAAAGTAGTAATATCTCTATAATGCAAATTAATAAATCTGTGTATATATGACTTTTCACTTTCAAAACAATTCTATAAGGTTTTTTGTTTACTCTGGTATGAGTAGCGGTTTCTTTAGTATTTTGTCTTCAGAAAATGTTTAAGTTGAAATTGTTTGATAAAACTTAGTGTTAAGGATTAGAACTCTTCCAAGCATCTGCAAGAATTACATATAACCAAAATAGAATTTGAAGTTGTTTCTCAGTAATATTTGAAAAAAGAAAAGAGAGGAAGGCCAAATGAGCTTTGAGAAGCTCCAGTACATCTTTGAAGAGAGTAGAGGTAGCATACTGTTATAAATAAATTTTTCTTAGAGTAGAAAAAAATTGTTGACTAAGAAAGTTACCTAATTTATTTTTGTGTATCATGAATTAGTCATAAACTGTATGATAAAAAACTACCTTGTATATCAAATTCCAAACAAAATCTAGTGTACACTTATGCAATGATCATAAAGCTTTTATAATAGAAGAGAATTTTTACTAGACTAGTGTTGTAAACAACGGAAATAGTGTAGCAAAACTGAATTTACTGAATTATCTATTTTAATCACTGACACGGATGGCTGAAATATTTCTTTATACACATATTTACAGAGTTGATATAGTTGTAGGTAAAATTATACGTTTCATGAATCTACACTCATATAATTCTGTAATGTGGCAATTGGAGAACTTTCCTTACTTTGCAGAAGTTGATTAATAATGCCATATTCAGCGTCCTTAGAATGTATTTGAGTCAGTGGGGTCCAGGAATGATCATGCTCTAGTCTAAAGGAGCCCTTATATATTTGGTGTGGGCCGGAAGTGCCCCAATCCTGTAAAATAAATAATTATTTTTATTGAGAATAAATTAACTAGCAAGAAACACGTCTTCATATACTTTTTAATTCTCAACATTGTTTTATTATTAAGTAATTAAATACCAACCTCTGGACTTAGCATTGAGAAATAACACTGGCCTGACTGCCGTTGATATAAGTGATAAATGTTACCCGGTTGCTTCACAAAATTACAAGCAACATGATGAAGGTTCATATTTTGTTTAGTCTCTAATAAAACTTTCTCCGCCTGTTTATATAAAAATTTCATTTGGTCTGCTATCATTTGTAATTTATTACCGGCAATCGCTGTGACGTAACTATTGGCCTGAAAAGATATTCAAAATTCATGTATTATATCATTCGAAAACTAAAGTTTTCAAAATTGCACAAAATTATTATTTACCTTCTGAATTTCTGTAGCTAACTGTATCAAATCGCTTTTGGATTTTTTATTTGTGTGATCTGGATTGACTAAAACTATACCCATCGGAAAATCGGTCCTTTCTACCAAAGCAACTAGAAAAAGATATAAGTATTTTGTTGCAGAATTTACAAGTAAAAAGCTAATTAGTAGTTATCCTAATTATCGCAAGAAAAAATTTGTTTTTACCTTTGTTGGGTACTTCTTCTGAAGTATCCATTCCTGATATCAACGTATATCCACGTTTCATATTTGTCAAGAATAAATAGAATAAATGTTAGACGATATAATTATGTTCTTGTAATCTGAAAAACAATTAAAATATTCAGAAAGATAAAAAAATTGCATATAGGCCAGAAAGATAACCTTAAAAGTATAATTCTGATGGAATTATAATCAATTGTATGCAAAATATGTGCACATGTAATTGAAAAGTTTCAATTCTGTCATTGAGCTTTGAATATACGATAGTTACCTAATTATTATTTGAATTAAAGTTGTTAAATGATGTTTTTGTTCATGCTGCAAAAATAAACAAACACCTAACACCACAAACTGGCAACAAACATCACTCTAGCATCACCAACATCACCATCCAGACTTTGGTATCATTGTTGGTATCAAAAAACATCCACCAAATGTCACCAAGGTTGCGCAGAACCTCAGCGCATGCATCTTCAGCTTCACATCAACTTTAAAATCTAACCTGCAATAAATTTTACGTTATTAACGTTATTCTCAAAGTATATTTATACATCAAAGAAATTAAATTAATAAATACTAACGACTTTAAATTAGCTTGAAAAACTTGGTGGAACTTTGTACTTATTCTAGAAATAATTTTTTTGTAAATAATTGCGGCATTATTTATGTCCTTTTCATTCAGGTAAGATTATATTTTTATTATGAATATTAAAAAACATATTTTGATTTATTTATTCATTTTTACTATTAATAAGTAATTTCAATGCATACATTATTTAATTCTTTTTTTACAAAAATTCTGCTTTACAGTCTTTAATCATTTTTTCCAAAAATTAACAAGATGCAAAAAAATGTACAAACAATATTTGAAATGTCAATTTAAACTAAAATTTGGTATCAAGTTTTACAATTGATATCTATAAAAATAATATCATTTCAGTTAGTGAAACCAATGGTGCAAAATAAGAAATAGGAAAAATTTCTTTGGAGTTCTTGAGGAATGGACTATGCTGTGATTGTTGAAGATGCAGTTAACAGATTTTTTTCTGCTGGGGAAAATGAAACCCATTTATGGCTTTTACAGGTTCAAGCCTCACCAGAAGCTTGGTCATTCGTTTGGCACCTTTTGGTACCAACGAAGGTAAATTGGATAATGAATTTAAAAAACTTCATATTCGTTCCCTTAGGTATTCTAACTTTACTATCAATACATATAATTTTTAATTTATTTGTATTACAGCCAAAAGAAGTCCAATTCTTTGCAGCTAACACGTTGCATTCTAAAATATCAAGACAATGGGATGAAGTACCAAGTGATGAATACATGGCATTGCAACATCGGTTACTCACTGTCATGAAAGAAATAAGTGCATCAAAATTAGTTTTATCAAAACTATGTCAAGCGGTATGTAATTAGATTTATTTTAATTTCTGATCTACAATTTGATAGTTTTATATTTTAGAAATACATATTATGTATTTTTAATTCTACTATTATTTGCAGTTAGCAGCTTTTCTAATTAATGCAAGTGCAACAAAAGAAGATGACAGAGAAAGGAGTTTGGTGGGAGATTTAATTGAAATTTTACCACCAAATTCATCAGCAACAATAGAACTTCTTCTTAGAGTTCTGAGCTTTTTGCCAAAAGAAGTAAGACTATTATTTAATTGCAGTAATATACCTACTTGTGATTAATACAATTCTCACTTATTTTTAATCTTTCGATTTAATAAGTTTGAAAGGAGACATGAGGTAAAAAAAATAAAATTGCGAGACGGATTGATTAATAGCTGGAGCAAAACAACCTGGATTTTGCAGCAAGTTTTCACAACATTCGATCAATCGGCTTCCGGTGATAATAGCAATCTTTACTTCTTGGGACTAGAATGTACACTTTCATGGCTCAAACTCGGTCAATTGCCACTTGAAATTACAGCACAAATTTATCCTCACATATTAACAGCTACATCCGGATATATTCCAAACAGGTACTAAACTACTATCTGTTTTTTTAAAGCTATTTTTAATAATATTATAACGCATGTATGATTTAAGGGATGATTTAGAGGAAGAGAACGTCAGAGGCTGGGAAGTGGTCCAAGAATGTTTATCAATGATAATAACTCATAACGAACTTCACAAAAGGTCTCAATTACTTTGGGAATGGGCTAGAAGTATTGTTCTTATCGCTCGTGAACATGGTGCAATGTATTATTATGAAATCCTCACTACATTTGGTGAAGCTCACAGTCGTACTATCCTTCTGGCTTTGGTAAACGACTCTAATGAAGTTCAGAAATGGACTGCTGAGCAAATTGTGGAGATTCTTTTAGAGTGTTCCGAGCAACCAGGACGATATCCTTGCGATGAAAAACGCAGCTGTATACCCTTTGGTTTCTGGTACACCTTGCAAGATGATCTCAGTACTCTGGATCAACCTATAGAGAATAAAGCCAAATTAGCACTTCAGCCTATTTATGCTCGTTTAGCGCAAGCTTTGTTACGTAAAGCTACTCTACCTTTTTCATCCAGCGAGGCTGGAGATGCCGACGATCGTGAACTTCTTAGATGTTATAGGCAGGATGCTGCAGATACACTTGTTTATTGCTACAATGTACTCGGAGCAGACTTGCTTTTACTCCTTGGACAAAGACTGAGTCAGCCACCTGAACAGATAGAAAACTGGACTTATGTGGAGTCAAGTTTGCATGCATTCAATGCTCTGTCTGATAGTATCGGGTTAGAGGAATCTCACTACGTCCCAGCTTTAATGAATATAATTTTCTCTCATATTCCTTATGACATCTACCCTGGAGATGTTTTGGCTTGTGCATGTCTCACGATAGGAGCATACTCTGAGTGGTTAGGGGAGCATCCTACACCTTGGTTGGAAAGGTCTTTAAAATTAATCTCATCAGGTTTAATCCAGAGTTCAGTTACGGCACCAGCAGCAAGTATGGCTCTTAAAGATATATCCAGAGAATGCGGACCTCATCTTGCTCCATTAGCTCCTTCGATTCTGGATACAATAGGACATACACTTCCCAAAATTCCTCCCATGGGAATAGAGGGTCTGCGACTCATGTACGCAGCTGGGAAATTATTAAATTCATTGCCCACGATAGAGCAACAAATTTCTTATTTAGACACTACTTTAGGACTTTGTGTCACAAGATTAAGAGACCTGTTGCAACACCCAGTACCAACGTCGAATACCAGAGTCGCCGTTTCTAATCAGCTAAGGATGGTTACAATGTTCTTCTCGTCTTTGGACGGATCTATAGGGAAAACTGTGCTTGAAGGATTGTTACCCTTATTTAGACAAATTGTTGCACATCCTGAATGGAGCAGAGATGATATGACATTGGATGCTATGCATTCATGTGCTCAAAAATCTTTGTCGTCATTATTGCATCCTGAAGAAGATGCAAGACCTTTGCTCACGATTTTAAGTACGTCGTATAAAATAAAAGCTCATCCAGCTGCCCTTAATCTTCTTCGACAGCTGGTACTGTTGTTCGGCAGAGATCCAAATAATACTGTGGGACCAATATTTGCTGAGCTCAGTAGTATTACATTAGCAGGAGTTTCAGCTCGTCGATCAGTTGGTGGAAATTTATCCGAATTGACGGATTTATTGGAAGCTTATCTAGGGTTATTGGCTCAAATTTGTAAAAAGAATGCTACATTACTACTGCAAATTCCAGATCAAGTTCCTGAAATGTTGAAATGTGGTTTGTAATTTTATAATAAATTTATTATAAATGTAGACATATAAATTGTGGCTAATCAAGTGAAATTATATTATATTCTTTTTAGGTATCGCTTGTTTACTTGTGCCAGAAACTGGAACAACAAAAGCTGCTGGTAGCTTTCTAACTCATGCAATTATGCAAAGTCCTCACTTGCAAACATTTATACAACCCGTGGGACAAGAACTTGTATGCATATTGCTTCAATGCATTGGTAAAAATCTATTAAAATAACTGTAAATATTTAACAGACATATTTAGTTGAAAGTTTAAAACACTAATATGCACATTCTTTTCAGCTGGAACTGTACCAAGAAATAATTTAGAAACTCATGCAGAAGTCTTGTTATCATTAAATAAAATGTGTCCGGAATGGACTGCGCAATGGCTTCGAAATTCTCTTACAAACGAGGCCCTACCATTTGTTCCTCAGGTTTTAAAAGAGAACTTAATTCGAAACGTTTTACGTGAACGAAGCAGTAAGCGACGTCTTTGTGAAACGTTAAGAGAATTTAGCTTACAGTGTCTTCAGCATAACTCCGCAGGCTTATAGAGTTTAAGAATGACTTCTGTTTAATATTGTTTTTAATTATTTGCCAGTAAAAAGTATTTAATTATCATAATTAATTTCACGGTCTGAGATTGATATATGATAATTCTTTTGCCTAAAAAATATTATTTTAGTGTATTATAAGCATGTTTATATTTTTTTTTATCAAAAGTAACGCAGTCTAATAGTGTTACAGAAGATTATTACATCACAAACTGTACCTAAAATTTATTTATTTGATCAGAAATAAAAATGATTATTTCATATTTTGTTGCGTATTACAAATATTAGGTAGATTATTTGAGATTTGGCAAAATGTATTCAATTATTTGAGACTGTGTTGTATATACATGTTATCCTATTATAAATTCTGTTATAAAAAGATCATGGCATCGATTAGTAACGTAACGCGTATTCCTTATTGGTCAAATCGAAGATGTGATGTGGCATATATCGATAATTAAACAAGCGCGCGTTCGGTCTCATATACAGAAATAACTAGTTTTTATTTTACTTGAACAATTCTTTGACAAGTTTCTTCATTTTTAGTAAAAGCAATTTATTTTTATGCTAAATTATGACAATAAATATAAAACATAAAACTCATATTTAAGAAATATTTAATCTTGTTTAAGAAAATTTTATTTCGCAAATTTACAGAGGCAGATTGTATTTTATTTTAAAACCAGTTAAAACACTTTCATGTTTACAATAATTATAAATCATAATTTCCTGTGACTATAAAACTCAATGTATTTTTTAGTCAGCAGAACATAAAAATAAAATTAATTAAATCATACTTAAATCGTCTAAACAAGAGAAAATAAAAATGCACTGTTCAAATCGAAGGAAAGACTGATATCTTTTACAAACGCTATCACAGACAACTTTACAGAACATATCAAAATAAATATATTCTTATTTTCTCTATGCAGTTCATGTAATGATTTGAAACTAAAAAGAAAATTTAAATGTATAAAGAATAATATAAATTCATTTCTCATATTAATATGTTTCATATAAATTGTCAATTTTGATTTCGACTGCAGGAACGATGTTTGACACAATAATAAAAAGTATTATTTTAATCGTACCTTTTTGCTTGCAGTTCAAAGATGCACTTTTTAAAATTAACTAAGATTATAAGTCCTTTCATTTTATGTAAAATAATTGAATCAGATTGAATCATAGTGAGACTAAAAAATTTGAAGACACATCGTGAGCGCACAGTGCATTTATTAAAATTAAACTTTAGAACCTAACTATTGTTTTTTTTTAAGGTATGAAAAATTCATTTCAGTAATAAAATATACATCACTGATTTTCGTATGTGTAAGTCTAAACTTACATTTTCGACCATAAAAAAAAAATAAAATTTACTGTATTTCTCCACCATTGGGTAGAGGCGCTGAACCAAAATTCGCGGCAATTCGCGACTTTCTTTGATTACCAGACTTCTGTGTCTTCTGTGATGTATGTGAGGAATTTTTCTTGTCTTCTGTTCTATTGTAGGTAGTCTTTTCCTCCTTTTGTTTCTGAAAATCGAAAATTGTTATTATTAGATTTATTATAAGAGACAAATACATCGTAGTGAAAAATTAAATTATTACCTTTTGATTATTTTCTTTCAAATTCTGCTGACTCTTTTTCTCAGACGACTCCTTACTTCCTGTTTCCTTCTGTCGTTTTTCATTGCCTGGTTTATTGACACTTCTATTTTGTTTTTGTGCCTGCAAAGGAACGAAAGGTGTACTTTTCTTTACATCTTGTTGCCTGTTACTCGATCTCCAGTTCTCAAAAGTGGATGGTGGGGGTGGATGAGGTAGTCTTTGAGGAAATATTCCCGGCACACTTCCACGAGGAGGCATGGACATAAAGTTTGGATTTGGCAGTGGAGGCGGATTCCACATAGTTGGGTTCATTGCAAGTTGTGGATTTTGATGTGGCATTGGCGGTGGTTGAACATTGTTGACATTGTTGGCATTGTTGAACCTAGTGTTATACCATTGTTGTGGTGGCTGAGCCAGCATACTGATTCTTGGTTTTTGCACTTTATCTAACTGCAGGTGCTGTTAAGTAATCATCACAAAGTTAATAGTCAAATTCGTACAAAAATACATGTACATACAACATTTATAATATTGATTGTTTTTACTCATACCTCATAGGCCTTTTTGGCAGCGCTTTCAGTGGCTTCAGTAACTGATGAATAAAAGTCGCCACAAAATACCCTCATATCTGGCAGAGTAATTTGGGCACAGACTAGATTATTGTTCTGTTTTCGAGGTACATAATTATATCGATATTTAGGTAATCCTATACAATTAAGTTGGTAATAAGAAAGCAGGCGAGAGCTGTACCAAAATCCTTCTCTTTTTTTCTCTACTTCTCGGGCATGCTGGAAAAACCAATTTCAATAAAAAGATAAAAATATAAATTACATTATCACGACAAAGAGAATTCAATTTTACATTTAAAATTATTTTTCTTTCATCAAAATTGACCAATTACATACTTGACCAATTCATAGGTAAATATTATATTATGCAATCATTAAAATAAGTAACATACATCAAATAACCGCTGTACCAACGGCGGAGCATCTGAGACTTTGGACGCTTGCGGAAACGCAAAAGGTTTATTTGTTGATGCCTCAGCGGGCAAAGAAGGTGGAGTGCTGCTTTTCGTGTTTTCATTGGGAATTTTCAGCATTGCCTTCAAAAATGCACTGGGATCTTGAGGCTACGAGTTTAGTATTTTTATTAAGTGTTATGATACACTATAAATCCAAATACATACTTATAAGTATTCTAAAACTCATTCACCCAAACAAATCTTATACTCTTCTTCAAAAAGATTTCAAATAAAAGATACATAATTAGAATCAGTATAAGCCAATTAATCTAATACTACGTAAAGAAATATAAAAAGAAAAATTCAATCAATAGTAACCAGAGTTAATAGTTTTAAGAAAATAAGATTTAAAATCCAGGAGCACTTTTTCTGCATTCTTGAAGCGAATGCGAAAAATATAATTATGTTTACGTACAGAAACTTAATCGTCAATGTACGAAAAGAAAAAAAACAGCATGCACTTCCTTAAGAAAGAGAAAATGTGAATAGATCGAGTTTTGAAAGTATTATTTGCATAGTCTTCCAACAGAAAGTTCTCTAACGTGAATTAAACATTGGCAGGCTTTTGCATATGTAATTCAAACGTCTTCTTTTTATTTTTCTATTTTCTGTGGTAAGCATTTACTACATTAAGAAGTGCAAAAACGTTATTAAGCTTCAAAATGTTTCTACAACTATCTACTTTTTACTAATTACCCAATTTTGCGTTTCCAGTTGCTGCATATTATTTAAAATTAGTAAAAGCAGTTAGTACAAATTATTATAGTTTACTTGAAATTCGAACGTATAAAGTTAAATAAACATACCGAGCTTGCATTTCCATCAACAGTCTGCTTAGGTTTGTCGTTTGATGGAGGGACGGGAAGTTTCGGTGAGTTGTTCGGTTTCTGAAAGATTTAAAACCATTAATTAAAAATGTTCCTTTATATATTTTAACGATTATTTAATAATTTCGTATATACCTGAAGCTCATTCCACAATGCTTGAAACTCTGATGCCTCTTTCGTATTGTACTGCTGCCGCGAATCAGGTGCTAGTTGAATCGGTTTAGTCATAATTTTTACTCTATGGCCACTACCAGTACCGTGTTGTGGTGGTGTTTTTGACTGATTTTTATTCTCAGAATTAACATTTGATTTTCCATAAAATGAAGTCGTTTGTGCGTCGTTTCGTGGACCTCGCATTTGCGCAAATGGGGATATAGTTTCACTGTGTTTTGCGAATCCAGATGGCATACCTTGATTATTAAATGTAGCAAAAGCACTTGCATTTCCACGAGGTTGTGATTGTGAAACATTTGATCTCCAAGATTCAGGTGGAGAACGATCTGATTTTCCTGATTTACCAAGTTCAACACTCAATCCATAACTGATATTTATGAAATCCCCTACCGATAATCTATAGCCTCGATTTTTTGAACATCCATGTATTACAAGTCCCCCCACAAAAGATTTGTCAAAGATTATTTCATACATATTATCTAATAACTTGTCTCCTTTTTGAATTCCAACAATGGTGCCCTTGTAACCCATGGGTACTGTGAAACTCTCTTTAATGGTAACAATTCTGTCAAATATTTTATGCTGAGCTTTCGTATCAGGAGGAAAATGTCCGTTATTTAAACCAGGTTTGAAAAGCAAGTGCGGCTTTACTTGCATGAATACTGTTTTGTTAGCTGTGTTGGTACTTTCTAGATATGCATCTAATTCCTTTTCGAGACATGTGACTATATCAGTTTCCAAAGTCTCTGCACCACACGTGCGACTTTCTGGAGTTAGCTTTTCTTGTTGCTCTTTAAGCCAAGCGACAACTTCTTCTAATGTCTCAGTACTAAAAAAATAATTTTATATTTATAAGAAATTTTATTTTATTGAAAGCATCAAATAATGAAAAGCAGATAATTACCCTTTTCCAAAAACATGTTCCGCGCAGAGAACTTCGCTTCCTATGTTCTTGCCTAATTCTTCAAAAAAATTAGGATACTTTTGCATATACTCACGAAGCAGATTAACTGCTTTTGTACTATAAAGCCATTGCCCGTTATCCTTTCTTGTAAAACCTGGCACCTGTTAACACAACAGTAAGTAAATATATCACAAGAAAAATAAAAAGAAGCACTGAGATTTTCAATTTTAAACATACTTCTTCATTTCTTTTGTTGAACTTTAGATTTAAACCAACATTACGCTTTACACCACACGCGTTACGTGCAGCTGGACCTGGCATTACGAAAATAGTACCAGTTACTTTACTCAGAAGATGACTGCTTATACCCAAATGTTGTGCAGCTTTACTACCGTGCATATATAGTAGTCTTGTGTCTCTCTGTTTTTGTTTGACACTATCCAAGTTTGGTTCTGGTATGATTCTCATAGCAACTTTTACTCTTCCCGTTTTGACGTCCATTCCCGGTTCATTAACCTAAACATTAACATCTTTAAAATATGCCCAAAATTTGTGTATAAATATTTGGCAGCAAATTGTAAATGACATACCTCGCCCATAGCACCATAATGTGGATGTCCTAGCATGAAGCAAATGCTTTTTGGTTTGAAGATCTCAGTAATGTTTTTATACTGGACAAAGCTTGGATCGTGAACGGCAATGTCTTTTAATACGACGTGATGAGCATACGTTGATTGTACCTCACTCCATTCTTTTTCAAGAGTTAATTTACCCTGAGATCCAAAAATGTATTTTCGGCCTACTATAAGACGTGCATGAATAAGAATGTGTATATTTCCTACATCAACTCCCAAGCGGTTCTTGTAACTGTTAAAAAGAAATTTATATTTTACGAATATAAGTTTTATTTATTAAAATCAATCATTTCATTAACTAATTTTGTAATTGATGAATTAAAGTATATACTGTAAAGGCAAAAATAATTACTTTTCAATAATTGCCTTTTGATCGAGTTTTCTCTGTTGACTAAGCGGTCCTTCAATTGCTTCTCTTATCCTATCACTTTTTTCATTTGACGAATAATTTACGTGAATTTTCCAATTATCGTCAGATACAGCAACCACTAAGGCTTCTAGTAAGTGAGGCCAGCCCACGAATACAGATTGACCTAAGAGTTGATCAGCCACATCTTCCAAATCAGGCTTTGGTTTTGATACAACGTGCAAAATCATATTTTCACCTCTTGATGGTTGCTCGAAAACTTTAACCTAAACGTGTCATTTTTATATAAGATTAGATAGTTCAAGTTAAAAACATAACATTACATACAATATTTTACATCATTGATGAGCTAACCTTCGCCTTTTCAAGAGTAGTAGTGTGCTCTATATGTTGTAAAGTTGGAAACCCAGGAAAATATACGCTCAATTTCACTCCTGGACATAAGCCCTTCACCAACTTTTCTTTTGGAACTAATATATCTTCCCGATTCACTAACTGACAGTGGGCATGACTGCGTATACTGGGAAAGTATTCAGGAACGGAATACAGGCCCTTGTCCTCATCAGTGTAAGTGAAAATGCACATAGGACCATGCCTATTTCTCTCCGTTTCCTCTTGAGTCAATTTGGAATTGTACGGTTCCATTGCTGAGGGCAAATACATTGGTGTAAATTGTACATTATCTTTGACAAACAAGACCTTTTATTAAAATAGCTGAATGTCACTTACCATCAATTAGCCGTTTCTCGTCAATGAAAGGAATTAATACTACAGCTTCCCATTCTTGTATTTTTCCATTTAAGTCAGTTTTGAAGTCAAGCGGATAGTAATCTATTATAGGAGACTCAGTCTCGGTCAATAAATTCTCATATGCCTCTGGCAACAGTTTTTTACTAGCTGCTGGCAAGACAGCCAGTAGTTGTTGAAAGGGAAAAAATGGTTCTCCCATATCAAATTCTAATTTGAGATCTTTGAAATCTCGTATATCTGAAATATACGGTGCATAATGATGTGGATAGTACCACGACCAACTGCAGCAACCATTGTAATAATAGTGCAAATTCCATTGAATCGCTCGAACATAACCTTCAGCTTGTAATCGTAAAACTTCTCTGAAATTTACATTCTAGATTCAACAACAATCACTAAATATAAATTAAGAGTTTGCAACAAATATTTAACTTATTAAAATAAATAAAAGTTTAAAATGAAAGAATACTTACGAGTCAACATTTTCATATTCCATTTTGTTCATGTAATAGTCTCTTTTATGTTGAATGAATTCTAGTTTATAAATTTCCTCATCTGAATCCTCCTCCAGAGGACTTTCATCTTCGTCCTCATCTTCTTCACCTTCATCTTCATCAGAATTGTCTAATAACTGAAATAATTTTGGATATCTAACTTTATTGGCAATCAAGTAGAGAACAAGATAATATAAATGAGTAAAACACACTTTATATTTTGGAAACTTACCATGTCTTGAGTTGCTTTGATTAAGGAAGCTAAATCTTTACTCATTGGTTTTGTAAGAGAGGATGGCGAGTCTGAAGAGTCCTCCGAATTTTTGTAACTGTGTCTTTCAAGATTGTTAGGTCTTCTACCAGTTTTTCCTTCGAAGTATTTCAAGTCAGCATAGACTTCTCCAAACTGTTCCTCATCAAAAAGGCTAAGTCTTTCCATGAATTTTTCAAAACGCTCAAGGTTCAACGTACCTGCTTCGTTAATATAGCCTAAAAAACATTGTTGTGACATATGTGTTTGTGTTTTATCAAGTTTAAACTATTAAGAAAAATTTTTATGTTAAACTAACCTGATAGCGTAGGAAGAACGTCCATATATACGTTGTATAAAATCGGCAGGGCACCTTGTTTTATATGCAAATTTGGTAGGTTTGGAATAAAATCGTTACCTACGAGGAACCCCATCAATACCCAGTCGTCGATAATTTTTTCAATATCAAATTCAAAAGATAGTTTTTCTTTGACTGGTGAAAACTCATGCTCTAGGTACTCCCTCATTAACGACAAGTGTAGAAGGCAAAAGTTAGTTTCCTCAGGGGTTAAAACTTTCTTCTGTTTCTTCCCAAACACAACTTCTTCTCGTAATAAAGAAAAATGAGGCTCATGTGTGCATAAACCTAACATAATAAGATCTGCATCAAGACCGTATAAACAATGTCGTGTATTCGGATCATAATCTGGCTGAGCTTTCATATATCTAATGTAATCCATGATTTTGTGTTCACCCTCACCAGGAACCTAAAAATAATAAGCATATTGCAAACACGCATGTTTAATATTATATTTTAATACCCCTAGATTATTATAATTTAATAATTCGGCATGTGAGCTTACTTCAGAACCACTTAAAATGACTTTACACTTTTGCCAAAGTTTATCGGTTGAAATCTTATATGTTATAAAGTATTTTAAGTGCTTTGTTAGTTTCGCCATGAAAAGAGTACCAGGAGTGATACAATTTGAGTCAAATCTAGCTTCTGACGGTAAAGCGATGCCCTTAGCTTGGGCTTTTTTCTCTAAAACTTCGGCTTCTTTTGCCGATCTAAATCGCCTTCCTCTTTGTTGATTTATTTTAGCTCTTGGGGCAACACCATCCACAGCCATAAAGAATACTTTTTGTGGCTTTATCATACGGAACAATATTTCTATATAGTGAAATATATTCTTAAATATATTTTCTTCCGTAATGCGAAACTGTACATCTGCATCATTTGGATGTGAACAACCATGTATAATACCATTCATGTCCAAATATAAATTATCAAACTCTGGTATCTATAAAAAACGAAAATCAATTGCGTATTAATTCCATCGAAAAGTTTGCTTTAAACTCTCTGGGTTTTTGAAAAATACTCTCATATAATTTTTCAAGGACTTTGAAAAAAATGAGTGAACATGTAAAATTAAATTAGTGTGGGCGAGGTGCGAGGTTTAGCATCGTTCACAAACTACATACATATATAAATAATTACGACCTCAAATTGATCTTGTATGTACTTATAATGGTACAAGGTGAAATTTATTTTTATTACAATATTAATGCATTTATTTAAAAAATGTGTCAATTAATTTGTTTGCTTTCTAAAATACGAGAGTATTTTTAAAAATTAAAAATGTATGTAAACGTTTAATGTTTGTTAATTTGACCAACTTAATGAATATACTGATACGAAAAATGGAAAAATTAATTCCTAATTATACCTTAAAAATAACGAATGTGAGGTTATGTTTCCATTTGAATTGAAAAATATCAAAAATATACATAAAAATTAAAAAAGTATTTTTCGGAGTTGCGAATAAGGATTATTTAATATTTCCTACCTGATATTCCTTGAGCTTTTCGCTAAGGCAAGGATACCGTTCGCTTATGTATCTAAAAAACTTGGGGACTCCCATTTTGAATGATCACTGCGTTCTGCAAGTTCCGAGATCAGATGAATCGTTTCCAAACAATCGTATTAAAAGATAGAAATTAATGCTTTGACACTAAACAGTTGCGGCATGACCACAATTTGTTTTTAAATTAGGTCAATATTTCTAGAAACAAAGCAGCAAAATAAAGCGGGCAGCAAACGGCTGCAAACTGTACACTGTACGAATGCAAATGGTCAATGGTGCAAAATCAGAATGAGGGGGTGCCGTGGCCGTCAGCGGTCAGCGGCGTCAGCCGTCATTCGTCAATGCCAGGCCAGATTCCAAAATGCCTTCATTGTCGGCATTTTTCGGATTTTTCCCATGGATTATGGAATATGGATTGGATGTACACTTAAGCATTAAGGCTCCCACAAATGTCAACTCATCCCCTCCAAAGTCCCTCCCACAAATCTCAACTCTATCACCTAACTTACACCAGACTTACACTGAAGCTGAAGGCGCCTTTACACCTTTTGTATTTCGATCGTTGACCGAACCTCTGACCGAACAACATTAAAAAATGTCTGTGAGAGTAAAAGAGATAGTGAATGAAAAATTGGACAAAAAGAACTGTCTATCTCTTTTACTCTCACAGACATTTCTTAATGTATTTCGGTCAAAGACCGAAACACAAAAGGTGTAAAG
>JAUEJJ010000044.1:4240501-4252678 GCA_032164275.1 Synergus coniferae | reverse complement strand
GTGTAAAGGCGCCTTTATGCACATGCGCATTGCATATTGCGTTATAGAATTTTAAATTTCGCGCCAATTAGATGCAGAGAGCGCAACGCATGCACAGTTGTGAAGTTGACGTATTTGAGAGTTGGAGTGGGGATGGAGTTGACATTTGGGGGAAGAATTTGTTGACGTACATGGGAGGTTGATATATTTGGGATTCGAGTGTATTGTAATATGGATGACGTTTTGGTGCTTCACCTGCGGGGTCTGTTAGAAATAAGTAAGGGGGGAACAGTGTACAATGTATAGCGGCCATATTACTATAGGAAATTTATTCGCTTTCGATTGGATGTTTTACTAGCGCGAAACATTTAAATTTAAAAATATTTAACCTTAATGTTCCAGACTAGTAACAGTAGTAACTGGTAGTAAATACGATATTTTGTCACAATCCTTTATGCTATTGACAAAAATATATTGAGAAGATATATTCTTTGTAGAAATATATTTGTATGTATTTGCTCCTCAATGAAATTAATCTTATTAAAATGCTAAAAATCATTTGCTGTTTATAGATTGCGCTTGCGCAAAACGTCGTGAAACGTCACATCTGTCTGTCAGACCATTGTCAGTGGACAGTGATTGTCAGACAGACACTCTGCCATCCTCTATCATGATCCAAATTTACGATCATAACCAGTCATCACTCCACAGTGTTTTGATGTTTTTCTTATTTATGTAAACTATAAATGGGATTATAGATTAAAAATGTAAGAAGTCGTAACGAATAAAGTATAAAAAAAATTAATATAAAGTGCAAATGTGGGTTAAACAGTCTCTGTCTGACAGATCTCAAAACTCTAAAAGTGGTGTGAGGTTTATTCAAATTATTTTTTAAATAATATATATATTTAGAAATTGGAGGCGTACGTAAGTAAACAAAGTACTTTTTTATTTATAGATCAAGCATCAGAATGGCGAATCGTACTTTAAATGTTTTATTTACCGAAGAGGATATTGCTGAAAAGAATGAAAAAGTCATTAATTTGATAGATGAAAATATATTCAAATTACAATGCATAATAAAAGCAAACGATATTCGACTATGTGCTCGACATGAGTCCAATGGAAAAGAATTACTTGCTTTTACTATTGGAACACTAGACCTTGGTCTTTACTATCTTGTCGACATATCTCAGCCACCTGTAATAAAAAATGTGCCATGGTTTCAAGGATCCTGTAAGGCAATATCAGCCCTTTGTTTTGATCCTTCTGGATATTGGCTCTTAGTAGCTTGTGTTGAGGGATCCTTACATATTGTACCTGCAGGAAGTTTGGTCGACACTAAAAGAAAAACACACCAAAAGTGGAAAAATGTAGATGACATTTTATCTTTCTCATCATTAAATTCACAGTCCTTGTGCTCTCGGTATATATTTTATATCTTCAGCTAACTTAAGTGGTGTTTAAAACAATATTAATTTAAGCCTTTTTTCTAGGCCCAGCTCATTGATATGGTGGCAGTGCATGTCAGTTTCTAGTCAAGTAGGAATTATTGGAACCGAACAAGGAGAAATACTGTTCTTTGATTTAGACACAGGACAGCAAGTTGGGTTTACACGAATTGATGGTCATGTCTCTAGTTTTCAAATTTGTCAAGACTCTGAACTTGATACAATTAATCTTATAATAACAAGCCAATTGAAAAAGCAGTGGCACCTGGTTTTGGAGCAACCTGCAAAAGGCTACGTTTTCACGCTTAATAATGGTATAGCATCCAGTGGGTCGTATTTAGAGGGATCCAATGGTCATACAGAAGATAGTGAAAAAACTTTTGCTTCTACTATAAAGCGTGAGAATACTCAATTCTAATAATATAAATGTGTCTTACAGTATCAGTTTGTTGATTATACATTTTATATGCATAAATATCTTTCATATTTTACCCAGGATGGCAAAGCCGATCTCGACTGAAAGGGCTGAAGCAACTTTCTTTTGATAACTTTAGTATTCTGAAGAAAAAGTCACCTAAAAATAAATCCAATAGTTTCGATCATGAATCTCACGTATCAGGATCGAGTGATTCCAATAGTTATTCCCAGTGTAATGGATCCAATAATTTGATGAGTCCAGCACCAACAAACAGTCCTGCGTTTCTAGTTGTGCATTATGCGGATCATGGTCGACGTCTTTACACGCGATATTTTTCTCCGAAAAATATGTTAACCGTAAGCATGTATTATATTGGTTATTATTTTTGGAAGAGTTGATAAATAATTCATACCTTTACAATTTTTGATTACTTAGGTTCACGAAAACAGTACATCCCTGCTTCCCCTGTGCGTGCACAAATTACCAGATTTTAGTAAAGATGTCCTATTAACACATCACTTATTTTATGTCATCGATGTTCAACGACAAACATTATACATCATATCTCGTGTTCTCTCTCAAGATAAGCAAAACGGAAATTCACAGTTTAATCGAGAGTCCATCGTCGCTCGATTTTCTTTTGGAAAAAGAAATGAAGTTATAAATGGATTGTTTATAGCTAATGCTGGTAAAGACTTTAAAGAGAATGTCTTTCACAACAATGAAGATACTTACACGATTCCAAAGTTAATTAAAGATCTTAAAATTAAAATTGTTCCTGTAAGTCCATGTATTATTGTCACAAATTGTGGAATCTACAGAGTCACTTTGAGGTGAGTATTAATTGTAAATATGTATGAATTGTAGCAGGATAATTAATAATTTATAAACAAACTTTATAGGGGTAGCTTGTTATCGCTTTTTATGGATTTAATAATAAGTAGAACAGAGTTGGACAAAGCGAAAAGGTTAGCCAAGATATTTGGATTACACGTTCGCCAATTACTAGAATATGCTGGAGATATTCTGTTGGCAAATGATAAATTTTATCAAGCGGCTACAATGTATAAAGAGGCTAGAGTAAGTTTCATGAAGAGAGAAGTTATTGAAATACTCTTCAACTTATTTTATAATATTGTTTGTATTTCTTTTATATTATAGTGCCGCCCATCAAAGATTTTTGCGAAACTCGCATCCGTTGGTTGTACGTCTGAACTTTTAAATTGCCTCGTGCATTGTCTAGAACACCCAGCACCACTCAAATTGTCAGTTGCTGAAAAAATGTCATTGTCTAATTTGAGTATAATTGCCTTCACGGAATTGTCAGTAAGGGCTATAACACAGAAAGATAAACAAATTTATAAGGAATTTATGTAAGTCAATTTAGATAAGGTTTTTATAGTTGTGTTTTTAAAACTGTTTCCATTTTATAATGAGTAATTTATTCACCATAGGAATTTCTTGTCTACAAACATGTTTTACGATGAACTTGTGGCTGTCAGCATTATAGGCCAAGCTCATTTATGGAATATTCTGCATCACCTAGTAATCAAAAGAGGTCTTTTTACTCAAGTACTAGATATACTTATGAAGACATTGCCACTCTTTTTTAACTTCAAAAACTCACATCTCAACGCAAATCGTGAGTAGTTTTCCTGCGAAAAAAATATTCTTTTGCAGAGATTATATAATAACTGGAATTTCTGCTGTAGATGACTTATTGGTAACCATAAGTGAACCAAATTTGATTCGGGGAATAATAGCAAATCCCAGCATTGCTAAAAGTCACATGTCGTTTGTTCTTGCAAACCTCTCATCTTTACAAGAATTTGTGCTGCAGGTAAAAAATGCACTTTTCGAGAATTAATATCGAAAATGCTTGATTAAATAATAATTGAAAAATATGTATGTTACAGAGGTTAATTGCACTTTATGACCCCACAAATCCGGTTTTAAGACCCATAATACTACAGTGCAAAGTTCGACATAGAACTAGTTCTCGAAATTCACTATCAAATTCAGTAGAATCGACTGAAACGCAGGTATTTATAATTCATGCATTAGTATAATATTCACAATACTGCTGCTATTAGAATATCTTGTACAGAGTATTAAATTTGATTTGTTTCTAATCTTTAGGAGGAAATAGGAACTTTAATGGAAAAGATAGTCGAAATGTTTTTACTGATTTTATTGGTATTTATTCAAAAGACAACGCCAATTCTAAGTCATAAGTCAGAGTTGATGAAAATTGACTCTTTATCTGGAACGAAAAAGGTGCAATTCTTGCTTAAATACTTTTTTGTGGTACGTTTGAGATATAATAAATATAAATATTGAAAATTATTTTAATGTTTGTTGAATAGGACTATAACGAGGCTGAATTGTATCTCCAGTATAAACGGAGTTCCTTAAGTGCTGGTTTTTCCCATGTTTCTCTTCTCAGAAACAAAGTTATATACATGTGGGGAAGCAGTATCATCGGATGTCTAGGTATGTTGATATTTATATATTTTTTAAATTTTAGTTTCATCACAAGGAGTACAATTACACGTACCGTATATTGATCAACAGAGACAGGGTCAATATCTTCCGTGTGCGAAACTCGGCAAGAAATTACTATTTTCCGGCGTATGGATATCGAAGTGATTAGTGTGTCGAGTGGACATTGCCATACTTTAGCTCTTACAAATAATGGAGTTTATGCTTGGGGTGGTAGTAAATTTGGTCAGGTAGGTCTTGGAACACTGACACAGTGCTCCAGCCCTCAATTAATCACTTCATTGGCTGATGAAATTGTTGTTGATGTGGTCGCTGGTCAATACCATTCTGTAGCTCTAACATCGGATGGTAGAATTTTCACTTGGGGTTGGGGAGTTCACGGCCAATTAGGTCACGGTAATGTCGAAAATGTGCATGTACCTACTTTGGTTACATCTTTGCTTGGTACTACTATAAAGCATATCAGCGCAGGACACGCGCACACTATGGTGCTCTCATCAAATGGTGTCGTCTACATGTTTGGTTGCAATAATGTAGGCCAATTAGGAATTACTAATTCTAGAAAATGTCTGCTTCCTCAAAAAGTTCCTCTACTACCTGAGAAAATATCCTTAATTGCAACGCAATATTTTCATAATGTAAGTATTAGAAACTTAAAGTCGAAAATTAAGTATCAAGTGTTTTTAAATATGCTTTCAATATTTTAGCTTGCTGTCAGTAGTACAAATAAACTCTACGTGTGGGGTATAAGTCCACGAGAGCTGCAGTTGCAAAAGTTAAAAGTACCTGATTTGGAAAATGTTGATGAAAATGAGAAAGAGAGTTTGTTGTGCTCTTCAGAAGGTTCCGCAAAATCAGAAAATCTCTCTTCTACGATTACAGACCAAGATGATTCTTCAAAAGATTCTATGATCACAACAAACAACCACTCTTCTGATGAACCTCTCTGTAATGGAGATTTTCAAAAGCACAATGATATTAAAAAGTCAAGCTCAAACAATTTATCCTTCTTGAATAACTTCGACGAAAAGGAGAGCAACGCAACGATAAACAAATCAGTAAAAATAATAAGAGACAAGGAAGGGAAGCGACCAAGTAATGCGAAAACGTCTCGCACTTTTTGGAAACCATCTTTAGTTGACACGAGCTTAGTTAAAGGACAAATTAAACAGGTTAATTATTTTTTACATTTAATGTGTATATGTGTTAGAAATTATCGAATTTTTGTTTAAATTTTTGTCTAAATTTATGCTTTATTTGTCACAGTTATCAGCTGGATTGAATCATTCCGCATTATTAACAAAAGATGGTACGGTTTATGTTTGGGGAAGAAACTCGTGCGGACAATTAGGCAATAATGATAAAGGCGAAGTTTCTCGCCCTTCGCCTTTAATTTACAATGCCATATTATCTTTCTCGCATATTCCGCCGACGAAAAACGTCCGTTCTAAGTCGGTTGGAAAGAAAAACGGTTTAAATAAGAATAAAAAGACTCCGAATTATAGATTAAATAATGAGGAAGAACGTGGCAATGATAATGACTGTGATAATGGCAATAAGGGAATGGAGAGTGACGAGAACAAGGACGATGATGATAATAATAATGATGACGAGGACGATGATGATAGTGTGACCGATGTTGATGATGAAGAGAGTAACGATAATTATAACTACGAAAATGATATGAATGAAAAAGACATCGATGATTTTGAAAACTGTATCAATTCAAACAATTTAGAAATGAGGGCGATTGAAATAACTTGTGGAAGCAATTATACTGTTGCAGTACAACAAGGAGGTGCTGTTTTAGCTTGGGGAAAAATTGGTATTTCCCAATCTAAGACACCAGATATTCTTCGACTAAAAAAACGAACTGACAAAAGAAACTGTGATACTGAAGAGAATTCAATTACACTTAAATGTTTATTGAATACAATTGGACTACATAAGAATCGAGTTGTTTCGTGTATAAGTAATCCTAGTCATGTACCAAATATTCCAGCCCCGGTAATTTCTTATCAAAGTTATGACACTGTTCCACTAGCTGGATTTGTGCGCAAGCTCCATCTTGTCGAAAAAATCCCAGGGGAGCGAACTCTTCACTGTGCTCTAGAGCAATTTAGTGGATTTTATGATGTAAATAAAATCCTTAAAAAGGTTAGTGAAGTTCAAAGGTTTGTAATCTTCTTTCTCTTTAATTTGAAGTAAAAACATTAATGAAGTTATTTTCGTTTTTAGTGTATTGCGGTTGGCAATAATCAAGCTTGTGCGAAATTAGCTTTATTAGAACGTAATTTTTCCGACTCACTAATGTACCAATTAAAGTCGTTAATTGATGTGGAATCATTAAAAGAGGAGGTAAATCATACCATCGGTGTAGAAGAAACAAGTACCAGGCAGTTTAAAAAAATAGACAAATCTGATAAGCAGAAAGACAATACCAAACTGTTTAATGCAGACGAGGAGATGGTTGTCTGTTCCGTAGACAATCATGATGAAAAACAGTCGATTAACAAATCTTCCACATTTGAATATTTAAATGAAGACTCTCAATTATTCAATGATCAAGCAGAGGAAGATCTTCTTAATACTTTCGAAGAAAGTGTTAGTAAAAGAAAACTAAAAATGCCGACAAGTAAATCCATGGACACTTTTTCTTTGACAGAACATGAACTACACACATTTGATTGTGAAGGTGGTTCAGAAGAAATGTACGATCAGACTGATGATGATAACAACTCAGATCAGTTGACGATGACAAATAGTACATTTTGTGACGAACTGGAAAGTGAATCTGAATCTGAATTGATAAAAAATAGCGGTTTTATGACTACTCCATGTATTGATAAGATAAAAAAAGCAATGAGCATAGTAGAATTTTATATTAATGAAGTTGAAACCTTTAATCACACAATTATATGTGACTTACTGCTAACTGCTATTAATATTTGGAAGGATCATCATCTTCCTCTTCGATTTCTAGAAAAAGTCTTCCTCAAACACTTGTCCAAAGTGTTTTACCCATTGGGACTGTTACTGTTTTGGTAAGTTATAGAACTAAAAAATTTAATTTGCTTTTTAAGCTTCAACTATGCATATCAATAACAATAATGGTTCATTTTTCAGCCAAAATAACTTAAGTAGAGATGTAAATAAAAAGGATGTTGAAATACAAATACCCAGGATCATTGATTTATTATCGACTAAACTAACTCTTAAAGTGTGTTCGATGCTTTTACAACAAATAAACCAAGGTAAATTAAAAAATTTCTTGTCTAAATTTTTGAGAAATAGGGATATATGTAGATTCTAATTGATTTACTTGAATGTTTTGCATTAGGTCATCCAACTCCAGAATACGTAGAAGTATTGTCTCAATCAGTGGCCAAATATTATGGACCACCATTAACGGGTTATCCAGGTTCAAGTGGAAACCAAACAGTAGAGCAGATGTTAGAAGGAATGAAGACTACATTATCTTCCAAACAAAGTGATCCAAGACCTTTTATTCACATTAAGGTAGATTTTAATTATTCTTTCGGATGTTCTTTGTCAAGTGAAAAATATTTTAGAATAATATTCACCTTTATTTTCCTACATCTCTTTTTTAGGATCCAGAAGGAGTGTCTCGTTTTCTGCAAATGGACAAGGACACTATAGTTTTCACATGTGGTCATTTTTTCCCAGTTTCTTCCTATCAGACGGAATTAGTACCACGAATGGAAACAGAATTGTTGGTGTCTCAACCTTTACCTCTTCCATGTACTGCTCAAGTTTTGGGAGGAGTATTTCAACAAGCAGAAAAATTGGACATGCTGTGTCCTCTCTGCATACCACGTGCTCTTCAAACAGTCGTAAACAACAGATAAGGAAGTAATAATTCCTACCCTAATTTGTCACATACCTCGACATTCTGACTTCCTAAACTTCCAACGTTTGTTATTACATGACATTAATTCTTAAAAAGTATTAGTACAAATACAACATATTGTTTATTATATATTATATATATTGAAAGTTGTTTTCCATTGAATACCATAAATGTAAAATGTAAATTGTAATGTAATATACTTTTATTGATTTATTAGGAACTTGAGAACAGCCATGTCTACTTCTTATAGTTCCTATATTTTTTCAAAAAAATAGTATTAGGTTAAAGAATAACGCAAATATCGTTAAAAAATATCGCGATGTTTTTATTATGAACATTTTCAAACTGACTGAATACAAAATTATACATACATTTTACATCTCGAGGATTGCGCGCAGCCAATTTGCCTGCTTATAATTACTTGAGGAAAATAGTGTATAGAGTGGATTAAGTGTTATGACTTTTTGCCAAAGTCTTTGAAAGTGCCATGGATTAATGTCTTTTATTTTTGGTCTGGAAAACAAATATTGTAAACAACTAATATAAATTTAGTAGCAAATTGGTCTCTAGATTGCTAATAAATCCTATATGGCTAGGTCATCATAGTTGAGCAATCCCCTCTGTAAATAATTCAGCATTGCGCACAAAAAGTAATAAAAGTGCCATTTTTTAAAAAGTTATTTACACGTTACTGACTTGGCTAGACAAAGCGAAGGCAGGTCTTTAACACTAATCGATACTATTGTTTTCTAAAAGTTAGGATAAACATTTTACAGCAATTTCTGTTTTTTTTTTCATAATATACTATCATAAAATGCAAAATTGAAATAACATGTGCATGTTAGAACTAGATATAACAAGGAATATTGTTTAGAACAGTTCAACAATATAATAGTCAAAGAATTGAATATAGGAACAATCGAACTCGCACAAGTAGTTTAACGTTTAGCTTCATGGAGTTTGATTTTCTCCTTTCTGTATTCGAGTTTTCTAACAAACTTACGAAATAGCATAAGCAGAAATATGTAAAGTAAAGAAAACAATGTGTAAGAAAATTAATTCATTTGTTTTCTATTCTACACACACATTCAATTATTAAACATTACCTAGTCCAGTCTAACGTTATTAGTATTATGAAGTTTTTTGTTCGTATATATCATAAATTCAAGAGGGAATAAGGAATGGAAGACAAACGATTAAATAATAATCGAAGTTTTTAGACAAGAAGGTCTGCAGTCTAAAAATAATTACATATAGGTATATCTTTTGATTTGATTCAAGAATTATCATATAGCCTTTATATACATATGTTATACCTAATGTTTATGTTTTTTTTCAGCTCAGATAATTCGATCGATCCAAAACGGGTAAAGAGTAAAAATGTCTTATGCCCAAAATATAAATCTCAGTGCAAAAGGAGGAACTGCACTTACATGTGCTTCAGAATTTAATCTACTGATGACCATTCGCTTCAGTCAGATACACTATTTTCCTGAATAATGAGAACCAATGTTGGAAGGTGGTCCTCTGTGATGATGATGGTGGTGCTTGTGCCCCGGACCAGAATATCTACTTCCAGGTCTGGAGTGAACAATAGCATAGTGATCGCTATTCGTTGATATGGATCTCGTTGAATTCATTGTGGATCCGCCGGAAGCATAGCCGGGTTTACCATTCAAAGAATATCTAAAAAGGCAAGAGTAACAGTCGTTACAAAACTATATTTTAAAATTCGCTGCTTTATTCTCTAATGAAAATCTCATCTAATCTTTATCTTATCATTTTATCTAACAGTGAGAATTTTACACGAAATAAAATGGTTTTGGGAACTTGTTTACATATTCCTAATCCAATATATGTAAAAATAAAAATAAAAGAAGTTTATCAGACTCGACGTCTGCAACCTCAACCAAATTTCCGCGTCCTGAGTTGTACGAATATCAGTGAAGCGATTAGTATATGGATGGAAATGCGGAAATCGCTCAGGGATGAAAAGAGAAAGAACGGAAAAGAGTCCAGGAGAGAAAAGAAGTGTATAACTATGGGAAACTGTTACGAAAGGAAAACAATTTTCAGATCTTTCATTATTGCTCTCGCCTAGGGCGGAAGAGGAAGTCGCCAGGCTCTTTAAATTCAATAGTCATTGTTGTAGATTTAATCCCTGCATACATATTAAAAAGTGGATCATCTGCAACGCAACTGTATAAACAGAAGGTACTTGAACAAAACTAATGAAATACATTGATTGGTGGAACTAATTTCCAGTTCTTTGTGAATCATTCCAAGAATAGAGAGAAAGATGTACTTAAAGAAAAAAAGTTGAAAAGACAAACCTTGAACCGTATTGAGATCCGTGCCAACTTCGATATGGATCGTAGTCTTCAATGATCGAAGGTTCCTTTTCTATGACCTCTGTTCGTGTGCAGGTGCACGACATCGCGGAACAAAGACAGATGTTAATGATAAGCATAATGAGAAACAGAATACCAAGGGCTACAGCGAGCCACAGTAGCCACGCTGGATGAACGCTACCGTCTTCGAAAGCAGCCGCTAAAACTGTCATGAACAAGTGAAGAAGCTGATTAAAACATTATATAAACTGGAAGTCAATAAAATATAAGAGAATATAAAGATATATATAATATAAAGATATTATAGTAAATTAAAATATATATATATACATATATATATATATATATATCGGTGCATCGATATTCAAAGTTAAGTTCCTTTTCTGGATAGTCATGTACATGTATGTGCAAAATGTGCAGCATGATCGTGTATCGAGAGGCTAATAATAGAAATGCAGCAAAAGGAGTCAAGAATATGGCTGAAGAATATTTGAGCTACAGTAAAAATAAAAGACTCACCGGGTGGTTCTCCAGGTTCAAGGACAAAGACACTAGTGCTAGCTACGAGGACTGCCTCCTCATCTGCTGTATTTTGTCCTATGCCGTATCCCTTTATTGAAAAATCTTCATCTCCTTCGCAGATGGGAGTCGCGCAACTTCCTAAAAGTTCCAAGAAAGTGTCAGATTTTAGGATTTTTTGGCACATAAAATTGGATGAAAGGAAAAACTCATTGAAGGGTACATCTGCATTCATATCTTGGCATCCCAAGGCCAGCCAGACATAAATTTTGTATACCAAGGGCTTTTGCACCAACCTCTCGTTACATGTAACCTTCGACTGTAAAGTTCTATTATTACATTCTCATTTTTCTGTTCGCTTTATCTTTACGCCATGTTCTTTGAAAAGAATCCAGTATAAATAAAGAGAATTCAAAAAGTTGAAAATTTCAAAAAGTTGAAAAATTCAAAATTGAAGAATTCAAAATCTTGAAAAACATTGGTATTACTTCGACTGACATTGGCTCTGACTAACTAGGTTTAATTTATATTTTTATAACGAAATAAGAAACGAAAAATAGCATATAGAATAGTAGAAATGGTAATAGTGTGAAAATAATTGTATATATTAATTACTCTGTTCCTATAAGGCAGAATGAAAAGTCTAAGAAGCTTGTAAGATGGAGAAATCGGATTATGTGTGAAGCAAGGTCAATTTCTACCCCCAGCTGAAACTTGTTTTAGCAAAATCCGATAGGCAGAAATTAATGTCCGCTTCCATAGAATCTCGGACCGGCTTTACAATACTTAGGCGCAAGCAATGCCACAGTATAGTAACCCGATGTTAAAATACAAGTACAAGCTACCACTACAGATATCACTTTTGTTATGCACTATCCATGTATAATGTAATTCTGAATACAATGCTGTATGGTCAACCGATAAGGCACGACAGCAAAGAGCGCTGGGTTTTAAACATATCGGTATTCAAGCTATATCGAGATAGGAATCGATAGATGATTGAGAGTACATGATTAACAAGAAGAACCTCTTCCGAATGTTAAATTGATGCATGTGAAATTTAGAGAAGCTGATGGTTAATTCGAT
>JAUEJJ010000044.1:4229148-4240401 GCA_032164275.1 Synergus coniferae | reverse complement strand
TGGATTACACTTTTGTATTGGTCTTAAATTCTGTCATAACCCTTACACTGTCGCAAATAGGTGCATTTACCTTATTTTGATAAAAATTTTTACCTCTGCAGACGGCAATATCGCACTGAAAATGCACTTGTGTGCTGCTGTCTGGAAATCGGAACATCGAGAACAATGTTGCGACTGCAAAGCCAGTGCTTCGATCATAGACGAATTTCGTCATTACTGGCTTTTTTACCTTCACGGGACACCTTTAACAAGCAGAAAGAGAAAATATCTGATAAAATATTTCACATCTTTTTATACTGCAATTTTTCTTTGCAGTTTTCTTTCTTCTCGAACGCGTGATAAACATGTAATGTAAAGTTTGACATACCCTTTGTCATCTATGAGACTTTGAGAATCATTCTTCTTGTTGAATGCGAAACAATTTTTTACTCTGATTCCATGCATTCCTGTAAGATAAGAGAATAAGAATATAATAATAATAATATGAGAAAAAAGTCAACTTCTGCGTTGAGTGCTTCCAAATAATATGTTTCTGCTAGTATGTTGCTACTGGTATGTTACTGTTAATTGTACAGTTAGATTTCTAAATTGCAGATTTCTTTAGTGTGTGGCGAATTAATAATATACGTGAAATTGGTAATTATTGTCATTTTCATGTATGAATATTTATAAAACTGGAACGGTAAATGAGATACGAAAGCGCTACTGGTATATATAAGAACAAAAATGAAAAGAGAATCCTGTATATTATTTCAGCTATACAAGGATCCCACTTGTAAAATATTTTACACTGAACGTGACACTGAGCCTGGAAATATCTTTTATATATGAGTGTGTAATAAAAATGGAATACGAATTTACCATCCGGTCGTGAAATCTCTGCTTGGAGAGTGTAATTCTGACCAATATAGGCAGTCGAAATTCGATGAGTTCCATCCAGAAGTCGTAGGGATACCAACGAAGTCTCATTTCTATGTTAAAATCATTATCAATTGTAATTAAAAGTTGGCTTATACATTCGGAATTAACATACACATTACACATAAATATTATTGGTATTTCGTATTCATGAAAAGTGCTGATTAAATAAGGAAAGGTATTCGCAAAATTGGAATGTTCAAGTAAAGTACGTATACTTGTATCGAAGGAATATAAAATCGCAAATATGCTCAGAATTTGGGATTCTCTGAGACTCAGTGAGTAGAAACGAGAAGCATCGTTTCCATTCGCGGTATGCCTTAGCTGTTTACTCAGAAGTTTACGCATCGGTAACCTGCGATACAGAAAGATGATTCGCGTATATTTGTGTGTATGGAGGTACATAAAAGATGTACTTTCTGAGATCACGCTGCATGGTGCTTGATTCCTAAGAGTCTCGCATCACGAGAATGTGAGTAACACTACCAAGTTGTTAGAAGAAGTTTAACTTCTCAGTGATTTATTCAGTGTTCATCAGAAAAATGATCAGGTATTGCGATACAAAACTATACCTATCATCAAGCACCACAAGAATTAGCCTAAATTTACAGTTTTGAAAGCAAATGAAAATAAAGGGTCATTATTGCACTTGTACAATAGTTGCTTATTATTATTTTTCAACATTCACAGTTACCTGGCTATTTACTTACTTGGCATTTTTGAAACCTGCTTTCCCGCAGGTAATGACGTAGAATTTGTCATCAGCTAACTCTAAAGTTCTATGTATTCTTACTGCTATAGGAACAGATCTTTCTTCCGTATTCTGCAACAATAATCACATGATTTATAACTTATTACCTACAAACGTGACAGTAAAGAAACAAGCATATGTAGAAACAGAGCCTTTTGATGAAAACGTATCTACATTTCAGATGAGCTTTCTTCTGGTTTGAAATACTTGTTTACATCCTCATTCATTGAATTTGCTGATGTGAAAATGATTAAATTTGCTAATGATAAGATGCTAATGATAAGATGCTAATGATAAGATGCTAATGATAAAATGCTAATAAAATGCACGCACGTTATTAACAAGAATGCCACAGTAATCGGGAGATCCTCTGCTGGCAAAAAGATTGATCCCGAGTGTGGCATGGTTGGAACCATTTCCTGGTACCATGCATTGAGGTGTTCTGAAATCCCTTGCGTGAACAGCACCCACGAAGCTTTGATTGAGATTTACACGGATGGTCATGTGACCAGCTTTGCATGTTGCTGTCACTGTTGGTTGAAATTCTGTGTCCAACAACTGCCCGCTGACCTGTAACTGATATAACACAAAGTTCAACTCTGAATAGAGCAAATGCAGGACATATATTTCATTAGACTCGTACATGTATGTAAATAGCATAGCGGGTATTTTTTCTACAATAAAACATTTTAATTTTCTTCTACACATAAACTCTACTATCGAATGCTACGCATGGTTGAGTTATTAGTTACTGATCAATTAATGTCCAATTTCTGCTATTTATAAATAAATTCTCAAATATATCTGAGCATTTTCGTAATGTTAGACAAAAATGTCAAAGAAACTTATGTTATGAGAATTACATTTTCGTTTGAGTTAAAGGATTTCATCCTTTCTTTCTTATGTGTAATTTCCTTCGTTTCTCCATATAGACACCTGAATGGGTATAATAGGTATAAGTGTTTTGCGTGGGATTGTAATGGTACAAAAAAGTTGATCAATATATATGCAATTTGCACACGTAGGTGGATTCAGTGTAGGTAGAATAGATACTGGTTATCTGTAATGCGTTAAAGAAACAAGTAATCAAACAATTATTAACCAAAACTGCATGAGTTTTAATTAGGAAGGCGAGAAAATTTGAAAAATAATATCATACCCAAAATATATTGACCGAAAGGCGTAAAAGGATTTAATATAAATGTTAAAATAAATAACGTCTATTGTGCTTTCTTTTGACTCACTCTGTGCTTTCAGAAGAGATATGGTCATGGGGTTTAAGGTTTTATTTTGTGCAATGAAAGTTGAACCGAAACATAAAATTTTTCGTTTTGCAACTCTCGTTGATAAAACTGGTTTTAAAATGGCAGACACACTTTCACGAAAAGTATTAAAATTATATCCTTATGTAAAACCAGACTCGTAAACTCTCCCTAACTGTATAACGTCACCAAATTTATCACTGCACTGTAATTATTAAACCGAGTAGAACAGATCAACAGATATTAATAGTGTTTTTTGCATTGAATACATCTTTTTGCTTTGCTTTAGTTATTTTCATGTTTTCTCTGATGTTAAAAATGAAGTTATGTTTCACAAGAAAGAACGAGTATTTCGACTAAAGCATGCAATAATTGAATTTTCTGTTGTTTCTAGTTTCTATGCCGGATTGTTTTATAGGCACATATACGAATTTTACAATCGTGATGTCCGAATAATTGTTCTCATACTGAAGTACAATACAGCATACTGCAAAGAAATGCAATATAAAAAAGAAAGGCCATGCATGCATCTTCAAGAAAGTTTCGACGAGATGCAGAGGTCAATAACCTTCGGCAAACGTCGTTTAAAGTAACTTCGGTCGCTTTCAGGTATCTTGCGTGTACATTACACTCATCCATCAAGATGAATCAAGCATACGAATAATAATATCGTCCCGAAAACAGCATCTTGGAACGTCGAGATGGAATAACTTTAAGGGTTACTGCAGTTTGAATTGAATTTTACTCAAGTTTTTACATCAAAGTATTTTCATTCACTTAACACATAAGCACTATTAATCAAGTTCTGACACGTAAACCTTTATAAATGCATTTACCGAAAATGAGCAACTCATCGTAGATGCCTCTTTATTTTTTATATAGGCCCGGATATAAATTGGAGACCAGTTGCATTTTTTCGTGAAGTTCTTAGAAAGGTACCGTAAGTCGAAAAAATTGTGAGGGGTCGACAACGAAATCAAGTTAGTGATGCTGCATCTTTAAATTAATTCCCACAACAAAAAAACAAGTTTTTTTTTCGTATATAGATTATTATTGAAGGTATGAAGTAATTTTGAAACTGTTTAAGAAGTTTATACGACGCAAAAGGGATTTCTTTAAAAAGTACATCATCCCGATTTAACACCTATTTAAAGTCATTTAATACCATACATATGAATTATAATATAATTCATATGTATGGTATTACATTTATGTATGCAAATCAGCGAAATTGTTTTTGTTTCAGTGAGTTTACTCTTTTCCTCATTATTTAATTAACTCAAATGTGTATACTTTCAAGTGTGGATGAATGTGCTCGTTTCGCTTTCACTTGCATTCTTTGCGTCACTTACTGTGCGTTTCTGATTTATGGTTCATTTGCTAATTTCTTCGTAGAGAAAGAACGAGCAATTACGAAAAAATATGAACAATATGTGAACAAATCTCTGAAACTTGTAAGTTTTGATTTCAGAACAAAAATGTAGCTCATCTATGAAATAAATTTGCGAGATCACAAATTATCTCAATTATCTCTGCCAGAAATGCGCATGAAATGCACACTCGAATGCACATAATATTCAACTTCCATCAGTACTTTTCTAACTTGATCTTTTAATTAATGTGTATGCTTTATCAATACAATGAATAATACCAATTCGCTTTAAATTATCTCGTCACGCTTTCTGCCTTTGTCGCGGATGAGTTTTGAAAAGAACTTGCTCATTTCCAATGTTTATGTGAATGTGAATGGATAAATGAATTGTTTTAGTAAAATAAGTACCACCGCTGTTGTACCAACTACGTATTTGTTTTTTCCTATCAAAATAGTTTCTACTATAAACTCGTTTTCTTTCGGTGCATTGCACACACAAATGCGGGCCTGAAAGACCAGAAAAACAGCAGTAAACTTAGTTTCGGTTCTATATGACACCAAATACTAATTCCTATATCGAAATTTAATCTGCATCGATATCACAACACATCGGTTATTTTTATCTAAATATATTTTTACAATTACTACGCTTTTTCTAAGTAATCGAGACGTTCAGCTTACATGACAATTTTTTAGAAGATTTGCGTTACAAAAGTTTAAGGACAGTATATATATTGCCCTCCAAATGAAAATAGTCGTATGTAACTATATAGTTCGGATAAGTCACTGTCACTTTTTCGTATCTGAAATAAAATGTATAAAACCTTTTATGGATTTTATTTTAAATACGAAAAAGTAACAGGTGACTTATCCGCAGTGCAGTTACGGCGCATTATCATTTGGAAGGCAGCATACTAGAAGATATAGATCGGATTCAAGAGCAACATCGACGTGCCATAATGAAACTTAAGTAATTTACGTTTTCAGGTCGCATTTCAATGCAATTAGTATTCTTATATTAAAAAATTAGAAGATTTAATTAAGATATACCTACATACGCGCAAGATAAGCATCTTACAGTGTAAAGGTGTAGTAATTTTAGTCAATTGCTATCAATATTGAAAAGTGTATAGCTACAATGCTTAAATAAGTGAATATTAGAACGGGGAGAAAAGGTTATAGGATGAACATAATGCCGTTGAACGGGATTATTACGGGAACGGGAATACCTATCTGTAGGTGTGGCTTGAATGATTTCTTTGATCGAAGCATTGCTAGGTCGGAAGTGCAGAAAATCTGCACCATAAACCGTAACATTGATCCAGAAAGATTTTGTAGCAGTATTACTATACAGCTACAAAATCTTTATTCTCACTTGAATTTTAATTCCTCTGCATACATATTGTAATGAGTTCCATTTGCTGAATTTCTGGCTGTACTTGCATGCTGTTAAATATTTAATTCTGCCTCTGCCTCTCATGTTTAATTAATTAAACCACCGGCATTTCACGAAAATAGTTTCTTAACACTCAATTGGATATATTTTCTTCAAATTTCATGCACATTATTCGAGTGAATTCGTGTGTGGTTGTGGCGAAAGTATCTACGAAACTGGTTTCAAAGATGACAAGGTTGCCACATGGTGAACTTATTGGATTGAGAAAAAACATTTATTTTATCTCTGCGCCTAGAGTGGACTCTTGAAAGCGACAGTAAAAGACAAAATATACCTAGTCGATATAGTTTACCATAGGCTACACATTCAAAATTTCCATTTCTTCTTCGTGCAGTCTTACTCTGAAGGCGGAGTAAATATGCGACTTGTGGTCTACGACACTAGAATTTTGAATCATATATCTGCATATATAATTTTACTAATGACTCAGATTTCGGAAAACTGATAGAGGAGTGGCCTCTATGACGCATGGTGAGCTGAACATAATAGGATCAGAAACTCATATAGATCAGAAACTTCATATAGATCTACTATTTGAAAGAGAGGATTCCGTGGTATTTGCTATCTTTCAAAACTCGACGCCTATGCGTCGAAGAGGCCCACTTCCACTTCTTCGCAAGGTGATTTCGTCTCGAGGTCGCATCAAGCCAGAGCATAAATCACAACGTTCTCCATCGCATCGGCGAACCGTTCCTTCTCCCTATCTGTAAGCTGCAATACCTTTTTATGCCCAAGTGTACATACATACTATGATACAGGTAATGTATGTGTAAGAATTCTTTCCACGGTTCTACACACACACATTTAATGATGCTCGTATCACACAGCGTCATGCGTGCCCAAGAAACTTGCGTACAAGCAAAGATATGGTACAAGTTCGTCACACTTTCAATTTCAGAACGCAGGAATGCGCCTGTTACGTGTGCGACTGAGTTCGTGAAAGCGCAAACGAGAAGTCTTGTAGCTACAGCCAAGGTTCAAACAAGCATCAATGTTTGAATTGTTCATGTCAAGCCGAGTGTCAAGTTTAATGGAATGAGAAGCTTGAATGTTCAAATTCCTGATAAGTGATGATCATTTCAACACAATGGTTTAAATCGAGGTTTAAATCATACGAGTACAAGTACACGTGTATTGACAATACGTTAATAGTTTTCTTGGAAAGTTATACGCATTAAACACATTAAATTTGCATTACATTAAAACATGTAATGCAAAGTAACTCGCATTCATAATGAGCAGTCGCATCAATGATAGTCTATCAGTTCATTTTGCCTTGGCATAATAATAGCTACTCATTTCTCCATTCTTCCAACAAAACTGATATTTATACTATAACAGTAGCCTTTTAACTATACCATTAGGAAATTTGGACCAGTGCTGGTTCAAGAATCTTACAAAGTAAGAATTTGCATAATGCAAGGTAACTCGCAGGTATAACAGTTATAATGAGCAGTCATATCAATAGTAGACTATCAGTTCATTTTGCCTTGGCATATATTAATAGCTACTCGTTTCTCCATTCTTCCAGCAAAAACTATGACCGCACTATAATAACAATAGTGAACTTCTAACTACCATTAGGACATTTGGTCCATCGCTGGGTCAAGACTAAATCTTACAAAATAGTAAGCATTTGCGTAATACAACTCCCGCAATTGATGCGTGATACAACTCCTGCAATTCATGCATGAATGACTAAAAACTGTATTCTTATTTACCGATAATAATTACCAGTAGTAGCAAAGCTGCATTTTTATCGATTGAAAATTCAGCATGAAGGACAGTTTCGTAATATTCAAGATATCGAAATACATCATTCATCGTGGGTAGAAGACAGAGTAGCGTAGGCAGTATTATCTAATAAGGTATTGTACATTTTAGATAGTCGGACATATAAAAAAGGAGACGATGGTAGACCTGTTTTTCTTCACAAGGTCTGGTATTCCTCACATTCAGGCGCTACATAATGTTTTTAAATGCGATTTTTCAGGTTGATTTTTGGTAACAATTTACATCTCCTTTTCAAGGCATAACATGCATTCATGTTTAGACACACCTATTTTGGGATTCCCCGTGAATACATGATCCTTCTGCAGAAATGCCTCTTGCAACATTCTCTTAAATTCTCTACATAAATATTAATTTCCGCATGTAGTCATTCTAATAATCAATTTGCAATCATTAAAATTGACAAAGGATTACGTCAAATATGACATTTCGAAAAAGTTTTCAAGAAAAACAAGTTTATAAGCGAACATTATAATGTTCGCTTATAAACTACAGCTGTAGTTTATAATTTAATAATTTATAATTATAAATTTATAATTTAATTTATAACTTTATAATTTAGACTAGTCTAAATTCTTAAGTGCATTGTCGGAATTCAAAAACGGTTGTATCAAATTCATAATATCAGCACAATTGATCAGTAACAGTAAAATAAAATTCTGTTACATCATTCTCATAAAGTCATAACACTGTAATATTTAATCTGAGTATCTCTTCGTTTTCTGCAATAGTTAATTAAAATCTGTATTGATAAGACAGAGTATAATGAAATATTTTATACAGCATGTATGGCGGTTTTCTTGAATGTTATTTCGAGCGTGACAACTTACCTCTCTGACTCCAAGTATCACGAGTAACCACCACGTCTTAGACATCATCGCCAGAGACGTTCCACGATAAATTGTTCTTTTCATTGTAATTCGTTGAATCCCTGGCACCAACTAAGAACCTCGTAATCCTTGTGTACACACTAATATCACTGAAAATATACGTTAGTTATCAAATGCCTGAGCGTATTCGCAATTAGTATAAATGTGCGTACAGCCAAATATGTCCGTGATGCACATTAGTACTGTCATGTAATACACATGAGATTTGAGTATTTACATCGAATGTCAATGCAGGACAATCCTCTTTCGCGTCACGTCACATTTTCTTCAATTTTCGATCGAAGGTAAGTCATTTCGCAGAGTAATCTGCGGAAGATTTTCTGGTCAAAATTCCTTTATGCCTGTACTGTTCCTGAAGAAAATTCAATTCACGCACACACAATCAGTACGAGAATTACTGGCGAGTCTTGTCTTTCTCTACTTTTTGTGTTTCCTCAAAAATTGAAACGAAAAAGAGCGAAAAACCGAGCTGAGAAACGAAAGAGTCGAGTCGTGAGTCGTGCACGATAATGACTACCGACTCACGGATGGTTCCGACAACCAGGATGCCCGTTGGGGGGACTATGTGAGCACCGTCTGGTATCGGTTATACCGTCAAGTCCAGTGACGTGTCCAACTCTTATATGTATGAGTAGCTAAACATCCCAACTGACTATGAGTTTAAATCTGTTTGGCTGAAATGTTATCTTACTTCCGTCAAACATAATTCATGACAACATAATTCAAATAAATGATCAGATATGAAAAAAGCGGAACAAGTTTTTTTCAAAATTTTCGAAGATTTATTCAAAAGGAATGTTTTGAATATTTTAAAAATGAGACCTAAAGCGAGCTAATTTTGGAAAAATATGTGGGTTTAGGGATTGAAAGTTTTTTTATAAGTAGTAAATTAAAATTATAATAGTATTAAAGTTTTGAAAACAAAAATGCCATGCGTAGTGCGTGCATTCATGTCTCCAGTTCCCTACAATTTCTTTTGCCAGTTTCCCTCGCTACCGATGAAGAATTGTATGGTACCGGTTGAAACAGGTAGAGAGCAGTACTTTGCAGGGCTGAAAGTCGATGAGAAGGAAAACTGCTGTGTAATGTTAGCTGGGTCGGTAGAAGCTTCCAACTGTATGCTTTTCAAAGCAGCGCTCACAAAAATGTCTGTCTTCCATTTTTTAGTAATAAAAATTGAATGGGAAAAAATGGGATACGCAGAACAACATTCAAATCAATGCACAACGTGACAGTCACAAATGATGGATGATCGAAAATTTGTAATGTCGGTTTTCTTCAAATTATAATATTTTACAAAGAACAACAGAATAAAATTGAAATCGATACAGTTTCAACTTCTCAGTCTTCAATTTTTCTTACGAGACTCGCAGTAGATATGAAATTAAATTATGGTGTAGGGAGTAAGGTGCAAACATCAAGAGAGGAACAAACGTATTCGGAATTTAAAAGAAGCAGCGAATTTTGAATTCTGTTCTTGTGTTTCTGCCCAAGAGGAACTCCCGGTAGTTGCAGCACGCGTCCCGAGGATGATTGCATGACATGCCCAGCGGCAAGGATGGAAAAATGTTTTCCTTCGTTTGATGCTTGACACTCTTTTTGAGACACTTTTCATCCCTTAATCAACATTGAGGAAAAGGCGACGTATTTTTTCAAGAAATATTTTTATTCTCTTCTCGAGTCTTTCATATTGAAAATTAAATGTCTGTCTGAAACCTGAAGCTTTGAAAACTATCTCTGAAGGTATTTAGTTAACATAAAAGTCACAAAAGTGACAAAAACAGGCATTAGACCTCTCATAGCAATCTAGCAAATTGAGTCCATCGCTATAGTTGAATTCGCAGTTAAATGGCTTCGAAGTCTCTCTGATCTTTTGTGTAACATGGTGGACCATCTTTTTGATCTCTCAAAAGGTTCATTTAATCAAGAAGGTCCAATTCAGAAAATTAGGTTTTATTATATATTTTAGGTTTTATTATATATTTATTATATTAGGTTTATTATATTATATTTTATTATATTATATATATTTATATATTATATATATCAGAGAGAATGTATTAGATTTGTGTAAAATTGGACCCCCCCCCGTTTTTGTTAATGGTCCACATTTTAAGACCCCCTGAATCCAAAAAACATGATTTTATAAAGAATGTGTCTGTCTGTCTGTCTGCCTGTAGATTTTTAGATTGTGTGCACGATAACTTTCGAAAGAATTGACCTAAAATTGTCCTAAAATGAAGGTCAAGTTCGTTTACCAGCAATTTTGGATAAAAATTCAAAAAGGTGGAGCATTTTGAAAATTTTTGAAATCACTTTTTTTAATTGAGAAATTCTATGTATGGTTGCTTGTAGTACTCAAAAAGTAGAACAATTTATCCTCATGACTTTTTTGGATAAAAAAATAATTGTCAGACTTATGACATTTCCAAAATTCAAAAAAAGCGAAAAAAATCACAATTTGAAAATAACGCACGATATGAAAGAAAGTCAAGAGATCAAAAATGTTTCTTTTTGAACTCTCTACACGAGTGGCATAAAAATTTATTTTATTTTATTTTTTTTAAATCGAGCGCGAAGCGCGAATGTCCTGATGAGAATTTAAGTAAATGAGTTTTCCTTTTCGTTTGCAAACTAAAATAATTAAAACAAAAGTATATAGTATCCATAAAGGTAGCTAAGCGCTCGAGTATCCTGAAAGATGCAAACAGATTTTTTTGCAGTATACGTATGAAGTAAGGTAAGTGTACCTATTTGCGACAGTGCCCCTATTTGCGACAGTGCCTGATTAAATATAGTAAATTTAATGAATT
>JAUEJJ010000044.1:3993573-4010237 GCA_032164275.1 Synergus coniferae | reverse complement strand
TGTACGACTCAAAAGTAACGAAATATTAATCTAATTATTTGTTGCAGAATAACTCTTGTGGACGGGGGAAACCTGATGATTTCTGACGTGCGACAGACTGACCAGGGAAAATACCAATGTGTTGCTACAAATATGGTAGGAGCAAGGGAATCCGTAGTTGCTATCCTGACTGTTCATGGTAAGAATTGTTCCATCTGAGTATTGTCTCATATCTATAAAAAATCTTCAATATCGAATTGAATATTAAATAGAAAATTCTTCTTTTCTCCACAGTGAAACCTCATTTCTTGGCAACACCTCAGAATCAAACCATTTTGACTGATCAAACTGCCGAGTTTTCTTGTCGTGTTGGAGGTGATCCACCACCGGAAATACTATGGAGAAGAAACGATGGGAAAATGCCAATCGGTAGAGCGCACATATTAGACGACAAAAGTTTACGAATCGAAAGAGTAACGTCTCAGGATCAAGGAACGTATATCTGCGATGCTGAAAATGGCGTTGGTGCTATTTCTGCGAGTGCAACTTTGACTGTACATTGTAAGTATAAAAAAAATGAGGATATTTTTTTCAATCTAGACCTCCTGATATTTAACAATTTAATTTTCCAGCAAAAGCTCTTTCGAGCCGGTAACGATAGAAATTGTTGAACCAAATTCCTTGATTTTCCATTGCAGCACGTCCGGTCTTCACCAATTTCCCCAAGGACGAGGCAGTAAGCGAGGGATCCGATGTTTCTTTTGCCTGCTCTGCTCGAGGAGCGCCCAAGCCTTCGATTTTCTGGACTCGCGAAGGATCTCAAGAGTTGATGTTTCCTGGAAACACATATCAAAGTCGTTACACAATTGCGGATGACGGAAGTCTACACATCAAGGGAACCATCAGAAAAGACGAGGGGCATTATGTTTGTAGTGCCATTAGTCAGGCTGGAGCTAGTACTGCCACTGTATTTCTTCAGGTACTTGTTTACTTTCTGCGTCTTGGAATTAATGTTATTTTCAAGGACCACTTCATACCCCTTCTTTTGAAGACTTTTCTTTAAAGATAATGTCTAATAATCTATCATTTTTTCAAACAGGTGACTTCTGTGGAAGAAATACCGCCTCCAATCATAGAGCTGGGTCCAGCGAATCAGACCTTACCTCTAAAGTCAATTGCTGCTATGCCATGTCGTGCCGTTGGCACTCCAAATCCAAAAGTACACTGGCACAAGGACGGCGTCCTGGTGAAACTAGGAAGTCGGATAACAATGGCCAATAACGGTACTCTTTTCATCGACGATCTGCAGACAAGTGACTCCGGGCTATACACGTGCATCGCCTCTTCTGAATCGGGCAACACTTCCTGGTCCGCTGCTTTAACAGTCAGCTCTACCACGACCCTTCACAGCACACCGGATATTTCCGCTTTGCCACAAAATCCAAGCAAACCAAGAATAGTCAACACCACTAGCAGTAGTGTAACTTTAACGTGGAGTCCAGGTCACGAAGGCCAAAGCAAGATTATTGGATACAACATAGAGTATTTTAGTAGCAACTTGAACACTGGTTGGGTTCTCGCAGCTTCAGGAATTACTGATGACACTTACACAGTAAGTTTCAAGAATTCATGTTCCAGAACTTTCATTATACTTTTTTTAGTGCTGTATGAATTGTTACTAAAAGAAAATTGTATTGATTTGCAGGTAACAGATTTGAAACCGGACACTAGCTACGTTTTCTTAGTTAGAGCAGAAAATAGTCAAGGTTTATCGCTGCCTGGTCCTATGTCTGATGTGGCTCATACAGTTAGTGCAAATCAACACACAGTTCCTCAGATAGAACTGATCAGAGCAAGAGACCGTCTCAATAGTGAAATTCTTCACTTAAGGGAAGTTCAGCCCCTCAGCAGCACTAGTGTGAAAATTATGTGGGATGTAAGTATTTTATTATCTTATTTTATTATCTATTATTATCTAGTTAACATTATCTTCAAAATATCATTGAATGCAAGAGGTAATCAAAATGTTTTATATTTTTAGATACTTGGAGCCGCGGATTTGGTAGAAGGTCTTTATATACGGTATCGTGAGGTATCGGAGAAGCCAGAATATCAAATGGTCACGGTTTTAAATGCTGGTGCTACCAGCCACCCCTTGACGAATTTGAAAAAGTATACTCGCTATGAATTCTTTCTTGTTCCCTTTTACAAAACTATCGAAGGAAGACCTAGCAACGTGAAACTTGCTACAACCCTGGAAGATATACCGTCGGGAGCACCCGAAAACGTTCACGTTGGAATGATCAACGTCACATCTGCGTTCGTCAGATGGGCACCTCCACCTAAAGATTCGCAAAATGGACAATTGATTGGTTACAAGATTCAAATCAAGAGTAATAGCAGTAATAAAATACTCGGGCAAATGTCATTGAATGCATCTACAACGTCTGTAATTATAAACAGTTTAACTACAGGCGGTCTTTACACTGCAAGGGTTGCTGGATTAACTCGCGTAGGCCTTGGTCCATTTTCTGCGCCAACACTTTTGAATATGGATCCTGGGCAACTGACTCAAATGCCGCCAAGAACTGATCCCAGCCATGGAGGAATGTCCGTCGTCAGAGAAACGTGGTTCCTGATCTTGATGATTACAATGGTATTTACCATAATAGCTGCCCTGGTGGGAGCTCTCTACGTTAGGCGAAAACAAGCTATGAGCAAGCAACTTGGGCATTTGAATGTCCCAGTAGGAACGGCAAATGACATATGTCCACTAAACAAAGATACGCTCTGGTTAGAACGTGGTTGGAGACCCACCAATACTCTTCAAAGTTCCAATGATAAAGATTGCGAAACCAAACTCCTAAATAATCAGCCAATGTTAGCTCCAGGAATTGTTAGTATGGGTGGATCTGAGTATGCTGAGGTAAACCTAACGACGTTTTATAATACAAGAAAACAAATACAAGCACCTCCGGAACCATACGCCACAACGACTTTGTGTGTGGGAAATCGAAGTCCTGACTCAATGGAAACGAGTGGACAGAAGTCTAATTCCAGTGATTCGTGTGTTAAACCCGACTATTCTAGTCTTGACTCGAATCAAGATCAGAACAAGTCGACGATTTCTCCAAGCAGTGATAACACGAGTAGTGTCTACACTGACGAGAACGCTGAGATTCAAAGAAGGCCGCAGTACAGGATACCGGCCAACGATGGTAACTCTCAAACTATGCCCAATTGGTGTGATATGCTACCACCACCTCCGGAGCACCCTCCACCTGGTTCTTCAAATTCCCTTGCAGCTAGAATACAACACCAGGCTGCTGCCTTCAGTCCTCATTTAGGTAAGAGAAACGCTCAGAATGAAATGGACGGCTCAATATCTACCAACTCTCAGAGTCCACCAACTCCTCCTGTCAGAGTTGGACCAAGCGGTTTTTCGTCTTCACCTATGCCTTGGAATGGGCAAGGTCACCCAGAGGTAGCCAGTAGTCTACTTGGAAACATTCAGCAAGGCAGGTACACAACTCTACCTCCTCAAACGAATCCACCACCTGTGCCGTCCTTTCCTCAAGGCTTCACTCACTATGAATTCAAGCCTCAAGAGAACGAGTACGAGAGCGGTTCTGTGATCTACGGTCATCAAAATGGAGCATCTGAAGATTACAGAAATCACGATGCTTTCAAACGTGCCAATCATCCCAACCCCCGAATGGAACTCAGCACTCTCAACGACGAGGTCTATCGACATAATGAAGAGATGTTTAGAAACGATAATCTATACCAACCGGAAAACGACGAATGGGATCGGAAATCATGTGACTCGAATACTCATTCAGATATGTGTTGCTCATGTTCCGAATCAAGCTGTCTTTACGCTGATACTATGGAATACAACAACCAATTTCAGCCTAATTGTACGCACAACAGGGGTAGTTCTAGAAATAGGAATAACAGAAGTCCACGCAGAAGAACAAATAGGCCTACCTCGCCGACGTATAGCAGCGACAGCAATTACTCTTCTATTCCTCAAAGGCAATGTGGTTCTATGAATTCGCAGGAAAGACTAAGGCACACTAGAAGTAAAGGTAAAATTAGCAAAAGAGTTATTTTAGAAGTCGTCCTACTTGAGAAACAATTGCTTCTCACCTTTTCAGTTAATGCATTATTATAATGAATTTTCTTTATTTTTAGATAAAGTGCCCAGTTTTCCAAGAAACGTTGGATATCCGCAGCATAATTCATCTGCTAGCAATACAATGAGCAGCTCAGGAAGTCAGAGATACAACAAGTTGAACAGTCTCTTTATGAGTGGCAATAATCCAAACGCCGCACCTGAGTCCAGTCGATTAAGCGACCTTCGTGATAGTTAAGTCTTTTATAACAAGTAAAGGAAAACAGTAAAGGCCTTCGATGACAACGATTGTCACACTTGACTGATATATGTATTATCGCTGGTCTGCTTCCATTCGCGTAAGGGCTGTTTTGTATTGTAATAAGCACAATGACATGGTGTCATACTGTGAACTTACCAGTCGCCTAAGGCCGAAAAACAGGCAGGAACGACTTATTCTCTCCATCTGCGTGCAACTCAATTCGATTTCTTCGATTTTCTAGACATAAGCCGTCATGTTTTCCAAGATATTGATGAGCGAATTTATGCTGCACGTGGTTGGTTTTGTACTAATATTACACTGTAAATAATTACTCATGAATCTCAACGTGGTCGACCTTAATCCCACGAAAATAATTTTCGTTATTTAAGGAAGCGATCTTCTGTTATTAAGAATTTCGGAAGTATCGTTCTTCCACGGTTTTATATTACGTTGCAGGCTATCTAACTCAATGTCTGGTTGGAAAACGTACAACGTAGTATATTTTAATAATGTCGTATTTTTTTATTACGATAATATTGTTGACATTGCATTTTTTCAAATGAGTCCCGTATGATTTTCAAAATCGAAGACTGTAAAAATATTTTTTTTTATTTCTGCATCTATTACGCTTAACACTCAAATGCTTATGTTAAATCTCATTCCCATTACATACTTCTCTTTCACTCCAGTTTCTAGAATATTTCCATTGATTAGTTTCTGAACAGAAGAATCATAAGAAAAAATACTGAATATTTTTTTAAATATCTTCAATGTCAAATTGTCGGTACGCAAGAAATAGTACATTTTTTGTTTTTTATTTATTGAATATTTTTTGTTAATTTTTCAATCAAAGTAGCCGATTCCAGTGCCATGTATCAGGGTCAATTTCTTCAGCTTGTCAAAAACTTTTTCTTGCAGATAAATAATACGTAAATTTCTAGACTTTATAGAAATGCATTTAATACCAGGTTAATGAAATCGGCCCCCAGTTCCCTCAGACTGCCATTTATAACATAATAAGAAAAGTACCGAACAAAAGGTGTTGAATAATTCTCTGAAAACTATGAAATGCCACGACAAATAATATTTAAAAAAGATGGTTCCTAAATTTTATGGTATGGAAATAACAGCAGTAACGACAGAATAATCGGCATGCATTTCTTCCAGAACAAATGATATTTATAGCAATGCATTATATATAAAGTAAGAGTGTAAGATCATATCACATGGTTTTGTATACATTGTACAAAGTTGATTTAGTCATTAGCTTTTAATTTACACATCATTAACACTTACGCGTTGTAGTTATTAAGAAAAACTAAGGGGTAAATTTGAGAATGTGATTACGTCGTATAAAAATAATGCTCGTGGCAAAATGTGCATTTATTTGTGCTTCTATTTACGGCGTGTGCAAAAAGAATCGCACCTTTGATCGTCGAAAACTATAAAACAAATACTCGTCTAGCGGAGAGGTTGACTCATTATTGAACTAATTGCAGATTTTGTTATTTTTGTAGATTCACTTTCAATACAAAATTTCATCAGGATACTTGAAAAAGTTCTAATAATACTGCCGGCATTATCGCCTTGCCCTTAATTATATTCTTTAACAAAACTACAACAACTGCCTTAGTCTTTCAAGCAAAGTTATAAAATCATACTATTTTTAGTTTTTGCTTTCTTGACAGATAGTTCGATCTCGAATCATAGTTGATACACAGTTGACTCAGAATACTAGAAATTCTGGTACGCGCAAATAATGAGATATTAGATATAAAAAGCATAACTTGGCAGCCATATAATCGCTCAAATTCAAAGTAATTAATTTGTATATTAGATAAAAAAATCTGCCAGATACACATACATTGTAAATCTTTTGAATACAAATTACTGGAACAAAATTATTATTGTTAAATGGTAAATAGTTCGTCAGTCGTTACGTCCTAAAATTATCGGTTATCTGAAAGTAAGTAGTTAGTGCAAAAAAAAAAAAACCTATTTTTTTCACCTATTATCACAAAGAAGGGATCCGCTCCTTCCTGCAAATATAAAATCGGGCCCTTTTAACGTAAAATAAAGGGTTTGACTTAATACAATTGCACTAGCTAATTATTTGAACCTAAATGTAGCTAATGACTGTACTAAAATACCATATTTTCTCAATACAAAGTTATTTCGGTCCGAGAATCATGTTGTGGAGAAATTGGAAAATTTCATGAATAGAATTTTTAGAGATGAAGGACATTTGAATTTCTGACATGTAACTATTTATCACTAAAACTAAAGTTTGGATAAAATTGTGAAAAATTCCATCCAAGTTGACGGGATATTTAGTAGAAATTGACACTCCTGGTTACGTTTTAGATTTAGAGTAAGACATGCAATATACTGCGCATACTTAAAATGATGTACGTAACTCAAATGCGCGTAGATGATAATATCTGTGTATTTTGACTATAGAGAGTTATCAGTAAACGGAATATCGTTTGGTTGGTTTTAAAGAAATTGTAAAGGTACTAAAAATTAAGAATGTAATCTGAATAAGAAGAAAGAAAATTGAAAATAATGTAAATGTAAACACATTAAGAAATTTAGTAAAAAATTTTGATACCATATACCAACCATTCGATGATTTATCTACAATAAAACTATTGGGTCAATCGATCCATGTGGATCCCACGTCTTCGCTTTAGGATTAGAAAAATTACGATTCTCGGAGTGAACGTATTTACATGTAAAAAGATTTGATTGGGATCTATTTTTTTTTAAACTAGTTTACTAGTGATCCATGACTTACTAATTACCAAGTATACCTTTTTTTAAAAAAAGTTTTTTTTTCTTAAAAAACTTAATTTTTTGTACGAGTTTTTCTTCCACTGCAGAATATTATATTTTTAGTTCGCTATAGCCTATTTTTGTTGTCCGAGAGTAGAAAGTTTTAAAAATACGTGGCAGAAAAAGAGTGCTCAGACGTGAAAAAGTAATTCATATCATTAATAAAACGATCTTGAAACGGTGAAATCGTTAGGGTAGATTGTTTGGATTTGCATTTAATTTCATTTATAAGTACTATACACTATGCGGTGTACAGGAACAAACTTTCAAGTTTATAGTTTATGAGTATAATTGAAGGCTGATGAATATTTTTCGTTTGAAGCGATAATCCTAAATTCTGTAAATAATGCGAAAAAGCGAAACATTAATATAGGTGATAATTTATTTATTATGAAAACTCGCGTTCATAGATCGATCAGTGATCAAAGTGTAAACAATTGCGTAATTAAGAAGGCGGAATGTATTATGATGCATGTACACAACACAAAATACACACAAAAATGTGTCTGTAGATAATTTATAACAATTACTATTGTCTCATATGTACACGCATGTGTATATATGGTTCCATATTATACTGAGGAGCGACGATGACGATTAATAAAAGTAAAAGTAATGTTAAAACTGTGTGTTTTTCAAACTGTGTATTTACCTCTCTCTTTTACCAGAACTTACTATCCACAACTTCACTTTCTTAAATAAATTCATTAAAATAAAAGTTAGACTGTTAAAGAAGTTTGTACAAATATAATTAACATTTGCTGTTCTCAAAGAACAAAACTTTTTGTACGTTGCTAAGATAAACAAAAAATTTTGTAATCGATAATGAGTCATTAGTGGCTGGGAGAATTCAATTTATATTCAGTTTTACATCAACAATGAAACCTTTAACTATGAATGTGACGATTTTAAAAGGACTGGGATTAATCACATTGGAAATGTCGAATCCCTTGCGGCACACACATCTTCTCTATCGTTTTATCACTTATTCATTATTAACGTTTACGGCTCTTGATTTGTTAAACATTTATAGAAATTCAATTAGTCTAGTGAATTTTGTGGACATATTCCCTGCAACTCATATTACAGTCGCCGCCTGGATCAAAGCATCCACCTTTATTTCGTTAAACAGGAAAGTGCGAAAAGAATTACTACCTATGATGGAAGGTTTCCAAAATCAGAAAAAAACTGAAATATTCGTCAGAAAGCTAGTTTTTGCTGCAACTGTAATTTCTACAATTCCTGTAACAATTGCTCTTCTTCAACCAAGAGTCAATTTTAATGGAAAATTGGTACCATTTCATTCTAGTATACCTTTCGACTATACAGATGACTTCCAGTATCTGTTAGCATACACGTATCAATCTGTTGGAGGATATTATGTTATCTTTATCGACTTTGAAATAGCTTTTTTCTTGATATCTTTATTTGTACACTGTGCACATCAATTACGAGTAGTTCAAAGAAACTTTCTAGATATCATTAATGAGATGTCCTTAATGAGAATTAAAGGTGAATCTGCCATAAAAAAAGAATGGTTTTATATTAGAATGAAATTTCGAAAAACTGTTCAACATCATGCACATATCCTGAGGTGAGTAATTAATTTATAAAAAAAAAGAAACAAATTAACGAAGAATTAACTCTTTCTTCTTGTTATAGGTTTATATTCAAAATGAATCAGCAATTAAACATTTTTATACTGCTGGAGTTGTTAAGCAGTCTATCCTTATTTGGGATCTCAATCATTAATGCCACCAGAGTAATATCTTTACATCCATTTACAATAATGAAAATTTATATTAAATTACTTTATATTATGCTAATTACTCTCTTTAATGCAAGACAGCTGGCCAATGGCGCACTCGTTGGTTATTTAATCATAAGTGCAATAAAACTCTTTTTGTCTTCGTTTTATAGTGAAGTTATGTCCTACGAGGTAAGTGTCTTAAGTTGTCCTAACTAATAAAAAGCTTTTTTTTCAAATCTTTAATATCTTTTTTGCAGAGTATTCAAATATCGCAAACACTTTACATGGCACAGTGGGAAAAATTGATTGACATGCAGAAAGATATTTGTTTCATTATACAAAGAGGACAGAGGCAGTCTTACATTACGTATATGTTTGTCAACAAATTTGGATTAAACGTTTTCTTATGGGTAATTTAAATTTATATTCATTGAATTCCAAGAGTTAATAGCATTATAAGTATTTTGAATATTGTTATTTTTACAGATGTTGAAAGGATCATATTCTTACTATACTCTTCTTCAGCAAAAATTAAACGAACAAAAAGGGAAATAGCTTTAAAGTGGTGAGAAATCTTTCCTTTTGAAAAATGTTTAAATCTATTTATTTTTATTAAACATATTGCAGTTCTAATATATAATTAGTTATCGTTCAACTTTTGATTTAAAAAATTAAATATTATTTACAATTACACCACTTTACGACACTTTCACACAAAATACGGTTTTGTTTTGTAAGAAGTACATGATCTAATATTTTTATACTGTATGTTAACGGAAAGTTATAAAATTTATGTCTAACGGATAAGTAAATTCAAAACATTACTTGATGGCTTTATGCAACAAAATTTCGAAAACATGTGGAACAATAAAAGCAAAAAATTAGCCACAACCTCCTTTTCCACAACAGCTTCGTTTTTCGGGTCGATAACCCCTGTTGGAACTGCCCATTAATGGATTGTACTCTAGAAATAAAATTTAAATGGTACATACATGAATATCAGCACTGTAAAGTGAATTTTATTTTTTGAAACTTACCTTCCTTTAATAATCTAGACTTGGATGAACTACTTGATTCTCCTCCTAGTTGATTTCCACCACTCTGTTCTTTAAGCAATTTCTGCTTCTTCTTTTCTTCAATCTGTATTAAAGGAATTTATTATTGAAAAATGAGTTGCAACTAAGCAACTGTGTCCTAATATTTCATAATTAGGATTCCTATATACTTATTAAAAATACACACCTCTTCTTTCTTTTTCTTACTTAATTCTATATCTTTCTTGTACTTTTCCTGCATTCGCTGTCGTGCTGCTTCAACCGCAGACAATCTTTCGCGTGCAACGTCCGGATCTAGATTCATATGATAAAAGGCATTGATGCAAGGATATTAAAGAATATCAAATTTTATTTACATACGTAAATTCAAATCTTTTACCTTTATGATATTTTGCTGCGTATGCTTCCTCATCTCTTTTTGATTTCCAACTGTAGAAATTTTCTCGGAAATAAAATAACACGATTATCAGTCCAACTAAATACCAGCCGATTGATGCAATTGACTGCCACACTGGAAGTAAAGTAAGTATATTAAAGAATAATAACTCAACAATTCTTTTATACACATACGTCAACAATAAATTTAGCTTTTTTACTCTAATAGTGATAGCTGTTAAAAATATATACGCTAAGCGACTTTTCAATATTATTCACTACTTGCTAGTATTATAGTTTCTTTTTTAAACAATGTAAGGTACTATAAAGAACGCAATTTTTTTAAAATGAAGACGTTATTTTGAAATAAAAATTAAATTAATTTTCAAACGTTTTATCGTTTCAAGTCAACATAACCTTACTCAGTACTTTATATCAAATTTTAATTTGGTATAAATTGGTAATTACAATAACTTACCAATTCCTATGATAGTATTTGAGGACACTGCTTGTCCCATTGACTCCATATTTCTCTAAAAGCTTCAATAAATCAGTTTTTGGTTATTATTTTGACATATGACACAGAGAAATTTCTGACAGAACTGACAATAGTGACAATGACGACAATGACTGACAAGACTGACAGAAGAGAGAGAGAAGATGAAGAAGGCAACTTCCATTTCTGTCACACTCTGATTGGTGGAGAGCTTCGATTTTAATCGATAATCGAATTCAGCACAGAGAGATTTCCGGGAAATAAATAAATAAAAAATTTCTGAATTATTCTTTGTATTTAAATGTCTTTTTTTCTTAAAATACTATCAATCAATTATACTAATGCGGTAAAACAGGAAGTAGTTAATGTAATTTTTGCGCTTAACAATTCAAATGTTACTTCTTCCTCTATATCAGTAAGATTTGGATACATTGATATTTTCCAAGAATTTCTTGTCAATATAATATTTCTCTTAAAAAAGACTATATTCAATTATCTAACCTTAAAATTACATCAATATTTTCTTATATATAACGCTTAAACAATACACGTTGTTTATATACGGAAAAAAGGTTTGCCTGATATGTAGCTAAAAAGAATCAATAAGTACATCATAAATTAGGAATGAATTTCGTTTATAAAAATGATTTATTATTCTTTTTTACATTAGAAAATATAATTATAAACATATATTAATAATATAATAATATATATTGACAAACAGAAATAATAATAATTTCGATATAGTATGTTAAACAAAATTAAATAAACATAAATACATTATGACTTGTTAACATAAAAATAAATTCACAGAAATCATCACTATTTATATCTACACTTCAAATATGAAGAGATGAGAACTCAACGGTGGCATTTTTCAGTCTTTACGGATATGAAGAGTCAGTAATAAGATTGATTTTTCGTCTTTCCCAAGATTTTAGAAAATCTCTATATGTTCCGCTTCTCCGGCTTGCTCCGATCATAGTTATTTAGGCATAGTTTTAGGTATATGGTCAATATATATTATTATATTATTAATATATGTTTATAATTATATTTTCTAATGTAAAAAAGAATAATAAATCATTTTTATAAACGAAATTCATTCCTAATTTATGATGTACTTATTGAAATATATATTAATTTTTAAATAATTTGAATAAAAATATGTTTTGTATATCTTGAAAAAAGGATCAGATCAGATTTTGGAAGGATGATTTTCTAGCATCTAGAGTCATTACGCAGAGATCCCCGCAGATTCTTTTTAGCTACATATCAGGCAAACTTTTTTCCGTATATATAAAACACCGTGAATAGGAAATGTAATATTTCTTATTAGAGATACACATGGTGGCAATATGATATTTTCGACAAATATCGAATGAACACAAGTTTTACATATGAGTGTGTACGCTTATATAGTTTTTTGATTCTATATGATTTGGATGATATTCGATCAAAGAAAACTTTTGTACACCTAAACTCGGTCTTTGTCGCTTAGTCTATTAAGAATAAGACTAACAAATCACTAATAAATCTAAATTTTCAGTCTGTCATTCATACACAATACACATATTCTCATATACTACCACTAAAACGTTTTCTATGCAAGTAAAAGAAAAAACTAATTTTCGTATTTCATATTAAGAGATTATTCAATTTTCTTTAAAAAATATAAAAAAATAAATTTAAACGTAACATTCGTCTTCGTGTAAGAACGATATTTTCTATATAATACGAAAAATAAATGAGCTTTATTATCATTCAAACATTTCTTCATAACATTTGTTACGTCGTAACAATCAAATTACTTATTATAAGTAATATTTAAACTTTATTTATAAAAGTAAGATTGAGACAGTCCTTTATCATCAAATCTGTATAGAAAAACCTTCTAGCCTGCTTAAGGTCCTAAGTTTATAACCAAGCAACTATTCCAATATTTTTTATAATTTTATAACTTTAAGCCTCGACAATTTTGTAAGCTTCTTTCGACGTGCCTCTCTCGCCTCTGTAATTGGTTTATGACACTGACCATCCGATAGGCTCAAGTACAGCCACGAGGCTACCACATTATTTTCGGGTTTTTCCTCAATTTTACCAATAGGAATCGACTCCCCTCTCTGTGAAAACCAAAACTCCCTTCGAATGCTCTTAGAATGTACTTAGACTAAGAACAGATACTTTTCGGCTTCCGAACAACCAACTTCTCTTAAATGAGCGCGAACTTCTTCTTGTGTATTTTAAGTAAAATAAATAGTTTTTTCTTTAACAAGAAAGACTTTTACTTTAAAAACATATCTAAAAACATTCAATTTTTAACTACACATAAAACAACATTGGATATCTTCGAGATATCCCATCTACTTGTATGTCCCAAGACATCCTGTTTGAAATAGAAGTCTAGTAAACTACTGTTGACGAAAATTATCTTATCTGTACTCAGATTAGAACCTTACAAGGAATAATGTCACGATGGCGTTTTATTTAAAACTGCAGATTTTTCTTCCTAATCAGAATGACTAAAGCAATGTTGCTGATAAGATACTGCACTGGCGTGACCCGATCGACCGGATGTCATTGGTACACCCAATTCCCATTGATCTTTGGCAGGATCGTAAATTTCTACTATATTTAAAAATGTGTGACCATTGTACCCACCTAAAAAATATAAATTATGCAATAAAGTAAAAATCTTATTAATATTACATTAGTTAATATGTATTCGGGAATTTAGAGGACATTTCTCTATGCTCACCCATTGCATACAGCTTCCCATCAAGTACAGTAACACTCAAGGCACTTCGAGCAACTGACACACTGCTAACTTCATCCCAAACATCCCGTTCAGTGTCATACCTTTCGACCGAATGCAATTGACGTTTACCATCATATCCTCCCACTACATATATGTATTGGCCTAAACTTGCTACTCCAGCTCCAGAGCGGCTTGATTTCATGGGCGAAATCATTGACCATTTATCGTTCTCAGGGTGATAACATTCAACTGAGTTTAACCTTTCTTTCCCGTCAAATCCTCCAACTGCATAAAGTAACCTGTGTAATATTATACAGTATTAAAAAACGATAATGTATGATATTTTTTTAAATCAGCATATTAAAAATATTTTTGTAAACCTGTTAACAACGGCTACTCCAACTCCTAGCCTTTTATCGTGCATTGGTTGAATATGAGTCCACGTATCTTCATCAGGATCATAACGCTCAACTGTATTTTGATACTCTGAACCTGCAGTACCTCCAACTGCATACAATAATCCGTCCATCACCGCCACGCCAACTCGATTTCTCGGGATAGACATAGGACTGCAAGGTCTCCATGTATCCTGCGCTGGATTGTATTTATCTACCCAATCATTATCGTGCATACTAGAAATGGAAAACGAATACATTTTAAGTACTGGAATATATTGTATTTGAAATTAAGAGTTAAAATTTTATAAAGTAAACGTAATTGTATTTTACCTGGCGTCAGGAGAATTATTTCGGCCACCCACTGCGTAGAACATTCCCTTTAAAAATGCACCTCCGAGTCCTGACCGTGGGACAATTAATTTGGCAAGTTTAGACCAAGATTTGTCGTCGACATTATATCCCTCCAATATATCTAAGGAATGTCTGAAAAATCCTCCGGCAATATAGATTATTCTCGGAGTATTGGGAGTCCTTTCTTTAACAACTGGTTTTTTATGAAGAGTCAACTCTTTGAATATTTGCGCGAGATATTCACGACATGCAGGGACCTTCTTCAAAACATCACAATTCCTCATTTGCTCTTTCAAGAAATTTGGCGTGAGGTATTGACATCGAACGGCTTGTAAAATGTGTTCCATGTTTGATCCTCTTGCTTCCTCATTATATTTTACCCACTTTAAGACGGCATTGTAAACTTCCCGCTCCTCTTGAACATTTAACTCGTCCTTTCTCACAAGAGCGATAAGTCGTATCGCCGATAGTTGTAAAAATTCATCTTCTTGACAAATTTGAGTAAAGTGTTGGACAATGTATTGATTGGCTTTAAGAAGAAGATCATGGCACCCATGTTGTTCAGCGAAATTCGCTATTCCTATTGCATTAGTTGGATCGAGTTGTTTTTCCAAAAATTTACAACACGCCTGAATAACATGAGTGACCTGTCAAGAAGAAATGAAAACAATTAAGTACATAATTTTGAAAATCATCGATATAAAACTTTTAATAAAATTCGTACTTGAAACATAGTGGCAGCTGGTAATAATGAACAAACTGTTACTTCTGTCACTCGTATTCGGCCTGTGTACATGAAAAACATTAATTTTGCCATTGCTGTTGGACACACACCGTGTAGTTTTACTCTCGTCATTTCACACTCTTTGAGTCCTCCAGTGAACATGGCCTAAAAAATAAAATTTCATTGTCTTGTGCATTATTCGAAAAAGTATATAGTATATAATTGTAAGTGGTAAATATATTTATATAATTATATATTACAAATATATATAAATATAATATATATATAAATATATATAATACATACATATATGTATATTGTATATATACCTTGAAATAGGGACTTGCTGCGGCCAAAACAACTTTGTGAGCATGAAATAATTCAGTACCAACTTCCAAAATTATATCAGTGAGCATGTGATGACTGCGCATCATGAACATCATCTTCATGGTTTCTTTCAAATGTTTTGCAATGTGAAATGTCATATCTCCTAGATCATTGTGATGATGTCCTACAATGATATCGCCTTCTAATTCCTCATCTTGGTCAATATATGACATATTCAGAGGCTGGAAACATCCAGATCCTCCACATCCTCTTATATCCTCGTCTTCCATTAAAAATACCTGTAATGTTTATAATTATTTAATAACAATTAATTGACTGTTTGATTTTATATTTCACTTTAAATAATTTTGATATCGAATAGAAATCAAGAAAAAAGCAAACCTCTTTTTCATAGGGTTTTGCGGGTTTTACGTTACATATATCACTTTTTAACCTAATATATATACAAGAGAAACAGGGGACAAAATTACCTGCAATATCTTTGTCTGTAGTGATAAATGTGATAATTTTACGCTAAAAGGGCAAGAACAATATATTTACGTTGTAAATTTCACATGATTTTGTTCTTTTGTTTTTACAATTTTGTCGTAAAAATAAAAGGATAAACAATAAACGTGATATAATAGGTAAATTTACATCAATGCACAATCTCTTGCACAATTTAAATTTACCCGATGCACGGTTAAAATCATTGAAATTTACCGTGGTAATATTCATGGTAATATTAGGTACATTTCCCCGCATGCAAATATTGTATCAAATTTTATGTACACCTAAATCTCAAATACGGCAACTTCTATGAGGGCAACATCTCGAATACGGCAGCCAGAAACTCTCTATTAGGGCAACAAATGCTTTCTATTACGACAACTTGCTTATGGCATCTGATTGGTTACTATTGGCGCGCAGTTTAAAATTCTAAAGTGACGCAGTACGCAATGCCTGGCAATGCGCATGTACATACGTCAGTGTAGGTTAGGAATTTGTTGCCGTAGGAGAAATGAATTTTGTTGCCGTTATAGAAATTGTCCGGGCAAAACTAGTTGCGTTTAGAGAGATTGAGTGTACACATATACACCTATTCATATAAAGGATTTAAAAGCATGGTCAGCATGACTCATGGTGAATGTTAACAAGTACATATTCTGCATATGTCACAGTTATCGATGAGAGGTACATCTTTGGACGCAAATACTTTTATAGCACCAATTTTTTT